>JANIPN010465081.1:0-12941 GCA_027478595.1 Erythroxylum anguifugum
CATTTTTAGGGGAGGTGCTGTCCAAATTTTCCTAAATTTGGGCAGCAACTTCGCCTAGGGTTTAGACCCTCTTAGTGAGGGAATTCCCTTGGGAGGTCTTCTAGAAATTTGTAGAACGCGTTAAGATCTTGAAAACGGTATAAAATGGGTCATTTTCTGACTTAAGATGAAAAAGATATGAACGTTTAAAGTTTGCTGCCCACTATGCATTTAGGTTTCCCGAATTACTATTCACTGGGCATTTTGGGCTGAACCATCGGATCGATTTTTCGCCCCTTTAGAGCAGGAATCGAAATCTCCATCCTTCATGAAAGTTGTAGAGGGTCTTGTTATCTTTAAAATGAGGTATGACATGTCCTAATCGGAGTTAGGAGTAAAAAGTTATGAGGGTCGGAAGTTGGCGAAATTACTATTCATATGGTCAAAATAGTACTATTCATTTGGTCTTGCCTTAAGCAAAACTTTGTAACAACTTATGAACTTCTTAATGGATGTTAATTTGAATGAGCTTGAATAAGGAGCATGAAAACAGATTAGTATGAAAATGGACTTAAGATGAATAAAAAAAATATATCGGGATTTTCGGATTAGTCTAAAGTTTCCAACGCGGATTCGGGTTCCAGTTTGGTTTTTCGTAAGAGGTTGGACATCCGATACGGGTTCCAACACGAGAAGTTCCGTTTAACGGACATCCATATCCGTTTAACGAACATGCACTGGGCTGGGGGCTCTTTTTTACTCGAAAAGGTCAAACGAACATTGGGGTTCCCCAAACTCCTCCAATGCCTCTCCAATGCTTCCAACATCCTTTCTAACACAATAATCACTTATAATCTCTCGAAATTCAACCCTTCTAGTGTAAAACAACTTCATATCCATTAACACTTGAATCTCAACTCCAAAAGATTCATCACATACAATCTTTCCAACCCCAACAGGTTATTGTAATACAAGCAACCCTAAAAAGAACATGCACATTCATCAAACTCAATCTCAAAAATAACATAATCATACATAAACGAACTTCTTAAGTTCTCATTCTCATTTCCAAACAAAGTCAATGTTTAAACAAGCTTTACTTACACACATATGCACATTGCCCATTTACACAATAACTATAAATAATTTACCCGCCTTATAACTCTTGAAATCCAAATTCAATTGTATCCTTCCTCTTGCTCTTAGATAGGTTGTCCTTGATTCCCTAACACAACCAACATTCTCATTCAATTCCAATTCAATTGGAATCTCCCAAAATTACAACAAGAAGAAATTAACCCTAATCAAGCTCATACTTAACCTATCCATAGTCCATCTAGGTTAGAAAACTCAAAACCTAACTTAGAAACCCAAAAACCCAATGAATCTCTCCATCTTCTTCTTCCCCCAAGCATTCCCAACACAAAACTCCTTTCTCTCTATACAACTTCTCACTCACAATACCACAACCTATTTCTTTACTAAAGCATGAAGAAGATGATGAACTTACCTTGAAAGCCTTGATTTCTTCTTCTTCCCACGATTTTTCCTTCCTTTTCCCCTAGCTTTTTCGATTTTTCTTCTTCTTCTCTTCTCCCTCACGTTTTTCTCTCCCTCTCTAAGGCTTCCACAATTCTCTTCTTCTCTTCTTCAAATTGAAGACACAACTTACTCCTTTTCTTCCAATTATGCCCCTCCTTCACTTTGCCATTCCTAAACTACCCCTCTTTCATTTAACAAACCTACTAACTACTTAATCTAACTTAATCCTAACACTTCATTCTAATTTTAATTTCTGATCCTTCCCTCAAATTTATAATTAATGACCCAATTCTAAAATAAAATAAAATAAAAAATTTAAACCAACAAACAAACATAAATAACTATTTAAGTAATTTATAAGATATTTGCCTCCTCTGTCGAATGGTTTCTCCATAAAACTTTAACTAGTTTCACAACCTTGTTTCTCAAAACCTTTTCCTTTGAATCTAAGATCTCCACTGGTTGCTCCTCATATGTCAAATCCTCCCTTAGCTGAACCTCTGAAGGTTGAACTATATGTGAAGGATCTGATCGGTACTTCCTCAACATCGACACATGGAAAATATTGCGAATCTTAGATAATTCCGATGGCAAAGCTAACTTGTAGGCTAAAGGCCTAATCCTCTCAATAATCTCATAAAGGCCTATATACCTCGAACTTAGTTTGCCTTCCTTACCAAATCTCAAAACCCCTTTCCATGGAGAAGCTCTAAAAAACACTTTGTCTTTAACTTCAAATTTCATCTCTTTTCTATGTGCATCCGTGTAGCTCTTCATTCTATCTTGAGCTGCTTTAAGTCTTTGTTTCAACAACTTAATTTTGTCAACAGTGACTTACACCAACTCAGGTCCTACAAGTCTCCTCTCACTTTTCTCATCCCATCAAATAGGAGTTCTGCACCTCTTACCATAAAGAGCTTCATATGGTGCCATCTGAATTCTTGAGTGATAGGAATTATTATAATCAAATTCTATTAAAGGCAAATGATCATTCCATGAGCCTTTAAAATTCATAACACAAGCTCTCAGCATTGCCTCCAAAGTCCGGATTGTTCTCTCTGATTGTCCATCAGCCTGCGGATGGAAAGCTGTACTAAAGTGCAACTTAGTTCCCAAAGCCTCCTGTAAGCTATCCTAAAATCTGGAGCTGAACCTGGGATCTCTATTTAAGATTATCGAACTTAGAATCCCATGAAGTCTTATTATCTCATCCATGTATTTCTCGGCCAACGCATTCAAAGAATCCGTCTGTCTAATTGGAAAAAAATGTGCAGACTTAGTTAGCTTATCTACAATCACCCATATTGCATCATGCTTCCTACTAGTTCTTGGCAATCCCATCAAGAAATCCGATGTAATCTTCTCCCATTTCCATTCCGGAATCGACAAAAGTTTAAGCTTACCTAAAGGTACTTGGTGCTCAGCCTTGACTTGCTGGCACACTAAACATCTTTTAACATATTCTACAACTTCTTTCTTTATCCCTTTCTACTAGAAATACTCCTTCAAATCTCTATACATTCTCGTACTTCCTGGGTGCATTGCATAAGGCGCATTATGTGCCTATTCCAAAATTTCATCTTTCAACTTTAGCATATCAGGAATACATAGTCTGTTTCCTACTACCATTAATCCATCTTCCTGTACCTCTATTTAAGAAGGTTTACCATTTTTATCTCTTCTCTGAGCCTGCTCAAATACTTATCTTGTTCTTGCAACTTCTTAATCTTTTCCTTCAATACTAGCTTTACTATAAATTTAGCCAATATACAAACAAATTCAGCTTATCTCAATGTCACTAAGAGTTTGGCTAATTCCTTCAACAAAGGAATATACACTGTCTCCATATGTGTCATAGTTGATTTTCTACTCAGTGCATCCGCTACTACATTTGCTTTCCCCGGATGGTAATCTATCATCAACTCATAATCCTTTAACAGTTCTAACCATCTTCTCTGTCTCAAATTCAATTATTTTTGGCTCATCAGGTACTTCAGACTCTTGTGGTCAGTAAACACCCTGTGGTAACTCCATACAGGTAATGTCTCTAGATTTTTAATGTAAAAATTATGGCATCCAATTCCAAGTCATGGGTAGGATAATTCATCTAACAAGGCTTCAATTGTCTCGAGGCATAGGCATTCACCTTATATCCTTGCATCAACACACAGCCTAATCCCTTCCTCGAGGCATCACTATATACTATGTATCTATCATTACCTGAAGGCAAAGTCAAAATTGGTGCACTCGTCAATCGATACTTAAGCTCCTCAAAGCTCTTCTGACATTCATCTGCCCACACAAATTTCTAGTTCTTCCTGGTCAATTTGGTAAGTGAAGCTGCTATTATAGAAAAGCTCTCCACGAACCTCTTGTAATGTCTAACTAAACCCAAAAACTCCTCACTTCTGTTATATTTTTAGGTGCTTCCCATTTCATGACCGCTTCTATTTTTCTCGGAACCACATGTATCCCGTGCTCTGAATCACATGCCCAAGAAAAGCTACTTCTCTTAGCCAAAATTCGCATTTATCGAATTTGGCATACAACTCGTTCTTCCTCAAAGTCTCCAAGGCAACCCTCAAATATTCCTCGTGCTCTTTGTCACTCTTAGAATAAACCAATATATCATCAATAAAAACAATGATAAATTGGTCTAAGAAAGACTTGAAGACCCTGTTCATTAAGTCCATAAAAGCTGCAGGTGCATTCGTTAACCCAAAAGGCATGACCAAAAACCTAAAGTGGCCATACCGTGTTCTAAAAGCAGTCTTTAACACATCAGACTCCTTTATCCTCAATTGGTGATAATTCGATCTTATGTCTATCTTAGAAAAGACTCTTGCCCCTTGCAACTGATCAAACAAATCATCGATACGTGGGAGCGGATATCTGTTCTTAATAGTGACATGATTGAGCTTCCTGTAATCCACACACATCCTCAACGATCCATCTTTCTTCTTTACAAATAGGACCGGAGCTCCCCATGGTGAAGAGCTAGGCCTAATGTAACCTTTCTCTAGCAAATCTTCTAACTGCTCCTTAAGCTCCTTCAATTCCGCCGGAGCCATTCTATAAGGTGGAATCGAGATTGGCATCGTGCCTAGAAGAAGTTCAATGGGAAATTCAATTTTCCTAGCTGGTGGTAGTCTTGGTAATTCCTTGGGAAAGACATCCGAAAATTTCATAACCACAGGTATTTCTTCTAACTTCCCTCCATCTGCCTTCGTGTCTACCACATAGGCCAAAAATGCTTCACATCCTTTCCTCATCAATTTTTCTGTTGTCAAAGCCGAAACCATTCTAGTTGGACTCGCTTTTCTGTCCCCCATAAATACTACCTTTCTGCCATTGACAATTTCAAACTCCACAATCTTCTGTTTGCAATCCAAGTTGGCATTATACTTCTCCAAGGTGTCCATACCTAAAATCACATCTAATCCTCCCATCCTCAATGGCATTGGATTCACCACTAATTGTTCCTCTCCAATATGTATCTCACAGTCTCTATAGACTTTACTAATAATAATACATTGGCCGATTGGAGTACTCACCAGCAAAGCAGTATCCAATGGGCTCAATTCTCTACCATGCACAATTCTACTAAATGACACAAACGAATGAGTAGAACCTAGATTAATCAAAACAATAACATCTTCATCAAATAATTTAATCATACCAGTCATGACTTCTGGAGTTGTCTCTGCATCCTCCCTTGTCATAACAAACACTCTAGCTGGTGCTTGTCCCCTCGACCTCCTTGGAGGGTTCACTTTCCTGACCGCATCAGAAATTCTACTGCCCACTTCCGTTACTGTCCTGTGTACCACTGTCTCGGCCCTCTTTGATGCTTGCATTTGACTTCTCTCATATCTTGGATTTGACTTTTCTCCTCACAATTGAAGCATGCTCCAGCCAGTCGATAACATTCCCCTTTGTGAAACCTTCCGCAGTGCTCACATTTGGGAATGGGTGGCATATCCCCGTCTCCCCTCCTGCTGCCTCTAGCCGTTGAGGCTTGATGTGACACAGTTTTCATCTGTCTAGCCTTGCTGGCTCCACTGCTTCTCTCCTCAGACTGTGCAGGGAAAGTGCTGGCACTCCTCTCTGACATAGGAGCACCACCTCCCCTCTTAGAATGTTCTCTGTCTTTTCTCTTTTTGTTGACAACACTCTTTATGTTTTCAATATTTTCAACCCTCACTGCTGCTTCAACCAGCTGTTGAAAGTCACAGAAGTTCTGCACCACCACTTTTTCCCTGATGGCTAGGTGTAGTCCTGATTCAAACCGACGTCACCTAGCCACCTCACTCAGCATCATCTCTACTACATACCGTGATAACTGTGCAAACCGGCGCTCATACTCACTAACCGTCATCTTCCTCTGGATGAGACTCAGGAATTCTGCTTCCGCTGAATGTACACCTTAGAAAAATACTTCTTCTTATAAACAATCAGGAAGTCCTTCCATGCCAACATTGGCGGCTTCAATTGACTTCCCAGGAAATCTCCCACTAATGCAGAGCATCCCCTTGTAGTAAACTCGCAGCATAGTCAACCTTCTCGTCATCTTCACAATCCATCTGCTCCAATATCCGTTCTGTCTTTCTCAACCATGTCTCAACTCCCTCGGGATCAGTGGTCCCATAAAAGTACACTGCTCCAAACTTCCTCAGCTTATCAAACTGTTTCTCCTTCTTAACTGGGGCTAGAGCAAAAGTCTGTGGCATCTGTCACATAGCCTGGACAAACGCCTGAGTGAAGGCTTGGAACAATCTCGGATCTAAGGTAGGCGTTTGCTCTTGCAAAATAGAAGACTCCTGAGTCTGTGATCGAGAGGGCCCACTACCGTGCCCTATAGAAGCCTCAGCATCCTTTGGGGCTCTAGACTCATCCGTGCCCTCCTCTCTTGGTAGAGGGTCAAGTGCAATCGATCCTTGCATAACTCCCCGTGTCCTTCTATGAGGCGGAATTTCACTAATTCAATAGAAACACTAACAATTAGCTGACATTTTATCTTAATCCTATTTCCTACATGCATGCATGATATGCATGTCATTTAATGCAATCAGTAAATAAAAAATGCACAAAATATTCTAAGCCTAGGACTCTTTAAAAGCCTAAGCTCTGATACCAAATGATGTTGGGACCCGTTTCTGAAGCCCAACCAAGGTGTTAGACCCAATTCCCGAAGCCCAACTATCTGATCTAGAGTCAAAAAGCATGAGTGGGTTTCCTTGTAGGGTTATTTCAACGAACCCTCACTTACTTTGAATCAATCTTTTTGAATTCAACTCCAAAAGCTATCAATTTTTTTGGAAAGGTAGAAAAACATGTTAGAATCCAATGCTTCAAGAATCACTTAATTTGGAGGTCAGATGAAGAAATTATGGCTAAAAGAATCCAACATGTTTATGTCCTTACTCATATTGTACATGCTTTGACGCAATTGCCATAACTTTTGCTACAGATGTCAAATTGATTTGTTTTTAGACGATTAGAAAGAGGAATTCGAGATCTAAAACGTTCACGAATAACTCAAAGTAAGATTCTGCTTTTAAAAGGGTCAAAATTGCGATTTACTGTAGCTATTTTGTGAATATTCGCTTAACAGACATAGACTGGCTTGGGAGCCATTTTTCACCTGAGAAGGTTCATTTAACGAACCTAAATGGACATTGGTGAGGAAGGGGGCCTTTTTCACTTGAGAAGGTCCGTTAAACAGACCTAAAGTCCGTCTAACGGACATAGGGGTTCCCCAAAGCCTCTCCAATGCTTCCTACATCCAATCTAACATCATATTCACTCATAATCTTCCCAAATTCAACCTTTCTAGTGTAATAACACTCCTCAAATATTCAATTACCAATTTTAATGCATTAAACTCTCAAACCTCAACTCAAATAACCCATAGCATACACAAACTCTCATCATTCACCATAGTTGTCATGTTCATACCTCCTATACAGCATCATCATTTATAATGCTCATATCTCTCAACTCCGATACCTAAAATTTGCATACTTTATACCGTTGGAAAGATAATAGGATAAACTAGAATGTTCAAGAAGACTACTTTGTCTAATATAGCTTAATTTAACCCAGTTTTCCCCCTAAAGTCAGTACATAATTTTTATCCCTATGAAAACTTGAAATATGAATTGTACAATACAAGATAAAATAAGCACATACACAAGGGAGCTTTTTTAGTCCTCAATTCATTTCTTGATCAAAATGAAGTTCATACATAGCTTTAATTATATATCGACATTTCATCAAAGTCTTAACACAAGTTACAAAATACATTGGATGCTCAATGTTCAATATGCTTATAAAGCTATCCAAAAGTCTAGCCACTAACTTAGTGCAAAAGCTAACTCTCTGGGAATTTGTCCAAATTCCTTGCAAGGATCACTGATCTTCTTGATCTTCACTTGAGGAGTAGGAAAAAATATTGGGTTGAGCTACACAGCTCAGTAGCTAATATATTTATAGCCATTAGCGATGAGCCACACAATCAAACATATATGCATTTATTCATATAAGCATATTCATCTTATTTTAATCCAACGATGTAAGTTCAACATTCACAACTCATAATTCAATGCATCATCACATTAAACACATTTGATGTAATTTATCTTCCAAGCATAACACACACTTTGCATCATAATTTAACATGTCAAAATGTTAATGCACACACAATTGGCTCGAGGGATCCGTGGAACAAAACGGAGAAACCAAAGTTTATATCGTGAACAAAACGAGTCCACTTTTTGAATCTCGTGGGCCATAAGCGGGTAGTCGGGAGAAGGCTTTATGTCGACGTACACGTGACTACGAAACGGTTCCTCTCTCGCCCAAACACAATCAAATCTGATGCTTCATTCAATCATTCACAATCTCATTTTCTCATGCTTTTTCTTATACAAAATGCCATGACTCAATTTAATGGCATAACATGATCATACACATAATTCAATTGTTTTATCACAATGTCATACATCATACTGAAATTTTCACATTACAACATTCCAAGCAAGTCATTTTAACACACAATACACACATAAGGCATTTTTCCCATTACTCAATAACTATAAATAAAATACCCACCTTATAATTCTTGAAAATCCAAACTCAATTTGTGCCCTTCCTCTTACTCTTAGGTAGGTTGTTCTTGATTTCCTAACACAACCAAAACTTTCATTCAATTCCAATTCAAATGGAAATCCCCCAAATTTTCATAATCACAACAAAATGGAATTAACACAAATCAAGTTCAAACTTAACCTACACATAGGCCATCTAGGTTAGAAAACCCAAATCCTAGCTTAGAATCCCAAAAACCAAATGGGTCTCTCAATCATATTCTTCCTCTAAGCATCCAAACACAAAACCCCTTTCTCTCTCTAAAACTTCTTCATTCACAACACAACAACCCATTTCTTTCTACTAAAGCAAGAAGAAGATGATGAACATACCTTGAAAAGCTTGATTTCTTCTTCTTCCCACAAATTTTCCTTCCTTCTTCCCTAGCTTCTTCGATTTTTCTTCTCTTCTCTTCTCCCTCACGTTTTTTTCCTTCTCCTCTTGGCTGCTCACGACACTCTCTTCTTCTCTTCATTAATTCAAGACTAGTTTTTACTCCTTTTCTTCCAATTATGCCCCTCTTTACTCTTGTTCTCCTAATTTTGCGCTTCTTTTGTCTTTTATGGCTCTACTCCTTTAATTCAGTTAACTCCTTAAGCTAACTTAATTTCTAACACTTCCTTCTAATTTCAATTTCTAATCCTTCCCTCAAATTCTAATTAATGACCCAATTCTAAAAATAAATAATTAAACAAACAAACAAAACATAAATAAATAATTAAACTAACAGACAAACATAACTAAATAAGTAAACAATTAATAAGAAATTTAGAAAAAATCAAGATCCAACAAGGCATCCGAATTCCCATTCTATTTTGTATTTCTTTCATCTTGTTGTTCTTTCCTTTGCATATGAAGATGAATATAAATATATGTATGGATTTGGGTTTGTTTAAGATGTTTTAACTTTCCTTCGGGATTTGACCTTGATTTAATATTAATTTAGTTATTATTGTGATTTGGTGTTATAATTGATTTTGATATTTTCATATTTCGGTAATAAACTGAGAGACTGAATAAGATAAAAATGATTAGATCGGGTTAATGAGAGTTAGGAGATTTAATTGACCACGTAATTAATCTAGTCAGTTATTATAGAGAGAGATCATTTGTGAGACTCGATTGTTAATTAGAGGGATTAAGATCTAATTAGAATTATGGATCTTTTGTTAATTGAGAGATCGCAGATTCCATAATCTAATTAGGGTTAATGAATTAGGGTGTATGGTTATAACTCGAGAGAGAGTGATCCCCCTTTGATAGTTTAGAACTGACACCTCGTTAACACATAAATGGCTTTGTTAGCGTTAATGATAGGAAGAATCCCCTCTCCCATAATCTGGTAATTTTCCTTGATTGATTTCCATTGTGAATTTTTCGTTATTCAATTTTAATTCCTTTTGTGTTAAATTCCTGAATGACATTCCTGCTAATCAAATTCTCGTATTTAATTTCTTGTTCAATTTTATTTTCGTTTTAATAATTTTCTAACCTTAGATAACCTAGGATTAGATTAGTTTACCTTACTCGTCAAATCGACCCTCACTTACTACAAATCACGACCCGTGCAGTTGTAGTATTTGAGGGCTATAAATTATAAGCTTGCAAATGAGACAACAAGTTTTTAGTAGTCACTCTCACAATTAAATTAGTGAAAAAATCTTGATCCAGTATTTCTATAAGGGACTTCTACCACAAGAAATAAGTATGATAAATGTAACAAGAGAAGGTGCATTGGTAGATAAGATGCCTATTGAAGTTAGAAATATAATTTTCAACATGGCTGCTAACTCTTAACAATTCAACATCTGAGAGACACCCAAATCATTAAAAGTCCATGAAGCTAGTACTACCACATTAGATCAACAAATAGCTGGGTTGACATCTTTAGGGAGACTAATGGCTGCAAATGGTAGTCATCAAGTAAAAGCATGCAAAATTCGTACAATGGTAGGACATCTAACTAATAAATGCCCAATTTTGTAAGAAACAGCCGCAAAACAAGTGAACACTTTTGGAAGTTTTCCAAATCAACCACAAAAGAAATATGATCCTAACTACTCCTATGCACACAATTTGGGATGGAAGAATTCTCCATTTAATAGTTATGGACAACAAGGACAACAAGAAATCTCCTACCATTAAGCATTTCAAAGGTAAGCTCAACCATTGAGCTCTGGACCTTCATGGGAAGACATGATGAAAACTAGGGCTTAGAAAACAATTTAGTTTCAAAATAGTACCCTCCAACTTCAACAGCAAACAAAAGCTAGTATTCAAAATCTAGAAAATCAAATAAGTCATATAGCTATTGCTGTTAGCCGTTTGGAAAATCAGAGTTCAGGTAAACTTCCTTCTCAGACAATTATGAACCTAAAAGAGAATGTAAGTACTATCACCTTAAGAAGTAATAAAAAAATAGAGGTGCCACATAAGATTCCTCTTATGGGCGATGATGAAAATCTGAAAAGGAACTCAAAGTGTCTCCAAATGAAGCTAAAATGAAAACTGAGGTAAACTCTCAATCTCCTGTGATTAAAAGTTTTACTAATACTTTACCTCATTTTCCTAACAAGTTTACTAAATCAAAGAAAGAGGAGCAAGATAAGGAGATTTTGGAAAAGTTCAGAAAGGTGTGAACATACCTCTAGTTGATGATATAAAACAAGTTCCAAGATATGTCAATTTTCTCAAGGAATTATGCACTTCCAAAAGGAAATTGAAAGGAGACGATAAAGTGAGTTTAGGGGAGAATGCGACTACAGTCATATAAAGGAAACTTCCACCAAAATGTAAGGATCCAGGTATATTTACAATTCTTTGCAAAATAGGTGGCACCAGATTTGAAAAGGCGATGATGTCATGCCATATTCTATTTACACTTCGTTGAATTTGGGGTCTTTGAAAGAAACATATGTCATAATTCAACTGGCAGATATATCTAACGCTTATCCTGAAAGGATTATAGAGGATGTCTTATTGTAGGTTAATAAATTAGTTTTCCTAACTGATTTTTATATATTGAACATGGAGGGAGAAACTTCACCTAATTCAACACCAATTCTTTTGGGTCAACCATTCTTAAAGACATCAAAGACAAAGATTGACATAGATGCAGGAATGTTAACTATGGATTTTGATGGTGAAAAAGTGTTGGACCCCGAACCTTTCTGTAAGCTAGGACTATTAATCGAGGAACTATTGACAATTAGTTGTGTGTAAATAAGAAAAGAAATTATGAGATTGAAATGAAATGGAAAGAGATTGATTGAATCAAAAGTCAGGGGATTGGTTAAGGGTCATGAGTTGGATAATTTTCTGAACATAGTTCAGTATTTTGAGAAATTTAGGAGCTGTAGAGATCCGATTGATTTGATTTTTGAGGCAAAATAAAGTTGAGACATGGGAATACAAATCATGTGAAGGGATCAAAGTTCAATTTAGCTCCTAAGATGTTCAGTTTTTGGAGTGAAGTTTGACATAATGTTCAGTCGTGGTTAAGTGTAGATATGAATTTTTTTGGCCTTAACTCCTTCGTTTCTAAACCAAATTGAGCGTTTTTTGTATCATTTTAAAGATGAGACATAGAAGAACATTTCTTGAGAAGGAATTTTTGCCAAATTATGACATTTACCTGCTCAAAATCAGGAGACAAGATGTCAGTATTGAAAGGTTAAATGAAGGGCATTTCTGGAACATCACTTAAAGGGGTAAGTTATTAGGCTTTTAAGTAACGGCTAAATGGTATTTTTGCTCATTAAATGAAAGAGCAAGAGCAGCTGTCATTTAAGTGAGGAGTGAAGCATGATAATGAGCAGCAAAAATAAGAAAAGAATCAAAGAAGAGACAAGGAGGAAGCATGGTCGGACGTGAGAGAAGGAGAAGAAGAAAAAGACCTAAGCAAGTTTCGGTTTTTCCATGGGTTTCTAGGGGGGTTTCGATCTTGCTTCAAGAGGAATGGAGGGAAGAGCATGAAAGTTTCCTTTGGAGCCTATAAATACCGAAAATGGTTGAGAAGAGAGAGGTAAGAGAAAGCTTTGAATTTTTAGTAAGAATTTGGTTTATTTGGCTTAAGATTGATAGGGGTTGGTGGTTTATGAGGTTAATTTAAGTGATTATGCTAAGATGAAGTTTAATTTTGGATGATTGATTAATTAGGGTTTATGCCCAATTTTTGGGATTTGGGGTTTTTGAAAATTGTTTGATTTAGATGGCTTGAAACATGATGAGTTTGTGTTTTCTTAAGTTAATTTTGAGGAATATGTTAATTA
>JANIPN010465508.1:0-12939 GCA_027478595.1 Erythroxylum anguifugum
CTAATATTGATTACAATAGACCAACGACCTGTCCGTCTCGGATGACCAGGCCAGACCAGACCAGACAAAACCACACGACTCAGCCCGACACGTCAGGGCGATCGCTTGCGCCCGGTGTGCCAGCATTCGCCAGCTGCGCACCCCTCCACTTCCAGCACCACCACTCCAACGCCGCGACGTACCCGTACATGCCCAGCCCGGCAATGACTGCCTTCGCCTTGTCGCTGAGGTAGCTGTGGTGGCGGAACGGCTCGCGCGAGTGCACATTGGTGATGTGCACTTCGACGAAGGGGATGTTGGTGGCGAGGAGGGCGTCGCGGGGGGTGCGGCCGGGTGTGCTCATTTTGCAGGCTGGGGGAGGGAGGGGGTTGACGTGGGTTGTGGATGGGGGCGTTCTTGGACTCTGTCAGGTAGAGGTGTCTGGAGCGAGGTAGATAGCGGCGGTAGCGCTATTAAAGGGGTAAGTATGGGGGTGGAAGTTGGGCTGTAATAGATTGGAAGGTGTATGTAGATGTAAGGGAGAAGATTTTCTGTTTTAAATAGACGGAAGCCTCATTGTCTGTTTTATCATGAGCCATAGAAGGCTTTTAAGGAAAGTATTGTTGGGCGGGGAAACAGGCACAGGCACAGGCATAGGCACAGGCACAGGATGCCAAGTGTTGCCTCACAGCTCCTCCCGACCGTTGGTGTACGAGTACGCCGGCCGGGGAGTGCTATGTACTCGTACCGCCGAACAGGGATGTGTTCCTCCCCCCTGAGCTGAAGAAGTGGAGAAGTGGAGAAGGTAGGGCTGAATTAATGCAACGAGTGACGGTACCATGTGTGATGCAGATAATACTATCGCACTGTAATGGATATAGAGTATATGGTCGGTAGGGATATGAATTTCCAAATGAACCAGAACTGGTCGTACAATTCAATCGCGGTCTATTAAACGCAAGGCTATCCCACACGATATAGCAAATGTGTTTTTGCAGCGCCGAAGATTACAGGGATTGAAGTCTGAGACACCAAAAGGCAATAATTACTCCAGGCTGCGAACTTTGCCTGACAAGTCAATGACACCGGTCCACGAAGATAGCCGTATTTTGTTTAAAGGCAGCATGGTTGATGATATTTCTTTAGTTTCTCTAGTCCCAATGCTTGGTCTCAATGATGACAAACTGTACTAATTCTGTAAGAATCCCCATGGATCAACATTAGGATCTGCTTTTTTTGGATACTTTTTTTGCGGACGCGAGCCGCTTAAATACGATATCAGCATGTCTTCGGTCACCTGCGGACCGTTCGGTCTATCAAAGAACATGCGTATGTACCCATCTTTCCCGTAGACCTTACCTGCGGCCTGAAGGACTTCGTGTGTGATTTCCAAATCAGGCTTCTTTTCCAACATCTTCTCAACGATCCTTTGCCCCTCTACACCTCTGTTCGCCACGACAGTAGCCAAAAGATTCGAAGTAATGCGTTCTTCAATGCCATCTTCCTGCAACACCTTCTGCACTAAAGTTATCGGAGCGTGTCTAAAGATTGCTTGTAACATTCGTGGCGTAAGTCTGTTAGACTCGGGCAGTTGTCCATACAGGCTTTCAATTGTAACCATCTTCTTAGGAATATTTTCATTTGATTTTGGCGCCGAGTTCGGTGGAGATGAAGAACGGGACCCGTAGTCTGTAATTGTACCCGTATCCGAGGACGTCCCGGAGGAGGCCCGCCGTGGCCTAGAACCCAGAACGCTACTGCCAAGAGATGTGCCCTCCGAGTCTTCGTCAGATGTGGTCTGCCAGCTTGGGACGATCGATGCAGGTGCCGATCCCCCATCTTCGTCGAAGCTGTCACTGCTATCAGAGTCCAAGTCGGCGGCTGATGATTCGGGTGCAGAGTTCACCGATATTCCAACGACATCCTCAAGACTTCTAGCGAAGTCTAGTAATGGCCTAGAATCTAAAGACAGGCCAAACCATGCGCTACGAAGTGAAGATCTCAAGGCGGATAAGAAAACGGTGGTGAAATCTACCTTGAAGGGATGTTTGATGGCTGAGTCAGGTCCAATAACTTCTCCCAGATCTATTTGAAGCTTTCGTTCTTTCCCAGAAGCTTTTAGTTTGACTGTTGTGAAGCTCGAGTCCACCTCGAGCTCACAAATGTCTGTCGCACTCTTCGTTTTAAGCAAAGACTTAATAGTCCTCCGAAAATATGCATTTGTTAGATATAGTATGCTGGACACTTGCTGTCCGATTTTCGTAGTTTGTTTAAGAGACCGAATAGTCGTTCCTAGAAGATCATCGAGTTGAAAGAAAGCCAGCGCTAGGGAGCGGGTGAATGTGGCCGCGCTATTTTGTCTCATACTGTAGTTTCGTCTGTGGTCTGGGGAGTATCCTGATAGTAGCTTTGCTAGTCTTTGCAGCTCTTCCTGCTGCTGGTCGCTCAATGTTAGTGGCAGCGTTGACCTGTTGACCGCATCAACGAGAGTTGATAGCTCTTTGGATGCCTCACACAAGATGAATCGTCCAAGTCGACCCCTTCGCTCATTGAACAGAAAATGCCGTGTTGTCATAGGAAGCTTCAGAAGTACAAGGGCGAGCCTGTGGACGTCTGAGCGGTATAGATATGTCACTTTGTTGTAATCGTACTCTGAACTTAATGAATTGAGGAGGACCCAAGGACTGCTTCCCGCAGATCCACCGTCGCTGTCTCGTTGCAAGGAATTGTCTGCTTCTGCGATTTGCGTTTCGTCCCGCAATCGATCCAAAATCCACAAACGATGCATATCCGTTCCTAAAGCAGATGCCCATTGGTAGTACGCAGAATCGGTTCTTAAACCTGTGATAGGTTGATAGCGATAGTAAAAACGCTTGTTCTTGCTGTAACGCGCTACCCTTCGCATTTGGAATCCGGCTAGGTCAAAGATAACTTGTTCACTCTCGGGCAGGCATCCAAGCGCAAGCCAGAATAGCAGCGACAAGCGCAAACGTGCCGTCTCGTTTGTGAAGAAAGGGCTAGAGTCCGTATCATACCGAGTGAAATAGACCTTTGAGGTATTGATTTGTATCTGTGTAGGTTGGGACTTACTCCTCCCGGACCGTTCCTTCTGAGTTCCTGAATTAGGTTCCACTTGAAGCACTCCGGTAGAACCAACGATACAGCCTGGTCGATTCCAAGGATAGTCCCGTAAGTCTGGATTGTCGAGTCGCTCCACGTTCAGCCATGGCTTGGGCCTGCCACGATCTACGCGATGGCCGTAACGTCCAAGGAGCCCTACACACAAAATCCACAACCTATGGACCTTAAGCAGCGTCTCGCAGTCTGAAACTACGACTTTCCCATTGCGGGATCCATTGATGCCAAGACTGTACGCCTCGCCATGTCTCTGGACTGTCCTAATGAACTCTGTCCAAGCAGTCTTAGATTCAAGGCTAGGTTTAAGTCCAGCTGGGGGCAAGCGATAGCTAACAGCGGCATTGTCCACCTTGGGAGGCAGATGGAGCGGCGGTACATGAATCCGCTGGAACAACCTCGTCGAGTCACCGAGCCCGAGAGTGATACCGCTGGAAACAAACTCCTGGTTAGGGTCGTCAACTGTATTCAAGGCGTGGGTGCGTTCGCTTTGAGCCTCTCGGAGGAGGATGAGAGGGCCGATGATCGCTACGAGCGCGAGAGACGCCAAGAAAACCGCTAGCCAGGTGCCGACAACACCCACCGTGTCGACTTGGTCAGACATCACGCGTGCAATTCAAGGCCTGGAGAAAGTGATAATCACACAAGAATAAGTTCCAAATCAAAAAATTGTTTTGCGCATGCGTATGAATTTCAACTGGTACTTCATCCTTAGCCTTACCGTCGGAGGAGATTAGCCTCGCAGTCGGAGGTGACAGTGGTTGGGAGAAACGCCCAGTGGTCTTTCAGGGTCTAGACCGGCGGAGCGTTTGCAGGCGAGTGCTCATGTTTATGCCTACAAATCTTGTTCAAATTAAAGTGATTAAGGGTCTGCTCCGAACGAAAGCAGAACTTTCCGATCTTGTATGTATATGCACTTGTGGTTCAGCTCAACCTCCTCAACTCCGCCACTACCCGGGCTGGTTGGAATACGCGGGTACGAAGTGCATGTACATGCCAGCCCAATACCGACAGAACATAATTGATGGATGCAAGAGTTACCCAGAAAGCTACCATGGTTGTGCGCAATGCATTTAATAAACTTTGTTGATCCATTACTTCCTCTTCTTCCGTCTATCTATCACTATTTATACCTTTTTAATAATGTTGAAATTTGGCGTGGTAAAGCATTAAAGCCCAATGTCACCAATACTGCTGCAATTGCATTTTAGCATGTGCTAACAACACACTATACGAAACCACGAGAGATTTGCAATACCCTCTATTAAGAACACCTTTGAAACTTAGGGATTTCGATTTATTTCCATCACTCGATTAGGTTTAGTTGAAGAAAAAAAATTTTGCGGTGTGACTAAAATTACGTGTCACGGGACAGAACCGAAGATTGTAGGACATCATCAGATATTATATCGATCAACTCTTCACTATCAAAATTTAAACAGAAACAAACACACAACATACACCGAATCAATTACACCAGCATGTCACAGTTTAAATGTATCGGCTTCGGCTTCTGTGGCAGTGTCTGGTCGCCTTCGACCTCAAGCGAATCCGAAGTATCATGCGATGCGTACAAACGTGAAGATGGAGGACCTGGAAGATCACTTTCAAACGATTACGAGATACATCAACATATTATTGCGGAGATGAACAACCATACGAGGGCAAAGAACCAGGCTTCGCCGGAGCTTTCACAGCTCGTTGCTATAACACATGTTTTCGAATTCATAAGACCTAAGGATTCATGGTGGATCGGAAACATGCAAAGGTTTCCAACCAACTTCTCGCCCTGCAACACTATCCATGCTGAACGCATCCCTCCATTTCCTACAACTATCAGACACCTACTCATAGACACCTATTGTCCAAAGGAACTCGTGGAGAGCGTTAAACAAAGCGGACCGAACCGGGATTGCATGATTCGACCGTATCTTGGAAAACGCCGCCACCATCGAACACAATCGAAATTCCGTGCCTTTTCGCTGAGGAATTTTCCTCTCCACCTCGATCAACTGGAGGAACTGGTCTCAGAGGCAGACATCCACACATATGCACGCCTTATGGGAAAGGCGCTTGCCATGTTGCACTGGCTAGCAAAAGTTGACGCAAATGATGTCGAATTTGTGTTAGCGCCACCACGGGACGAAATGCGACCTGCAATCAATAACGTTCTCGGAAGGCACGTTTTATGGATTTTAGATTTTGACTGTTGCCGCCCTATTACATTCGACACTGTGGGAGCTGAAAGAGCTGCTCAAAGTTTTATGGGCAATGATCCCTTCTTTCCACGCCAGACCCAAGGAAGCTCATTATGGAATTCCTTTAAAGAAGCATACCTGCAGGATGCCATGGCTTTCTGCCGCGAGGGAATGGAGGCCGGGCTACCACAGCTAGTCATGGATCGTATACAAACTGCCTGTGAGGAGAAGGCCATGAGTAGAATCGACAGAACTATCGACACATATGCAGACGGCGAGACTCAATACCAAAGGGAGGGTACAGGCAAAGCTAGCAGGTAGCTGAATAAATAGTTCAATTTTTCTAATAGACGTTTATGATCCCCTAGTGCATGTTTCCATGATAGAGCTTCGGGATTTTACTTCCAAATCGATGTCCAGCCTACCTGAAAGTAAACAAAACATGTTCCAGAGTATGGTAATCGAAACACCATCGTTTGTCATTCCGGTGAGAGTCTCACGCTGCTAGTTGGATTTGAATGGCCTCCGAGAGTCCGCACAATGGCAGTCATATCTTCATCCGCATTCTTCGGATTGGCTAGCCGTTTCACTCTCCTCTCCAACTCCATCCTGCACGGGCGAAAAATCTACATCCGGATTCCATTCATGCTCGACATACTTGCTCTCTTCAACACCTAGTCTCCATATACCTTCTTCGTCCTTGAACCAGCCGAATCGATATTCTTTCCCGATCATTTTAAGGTAGTCATTCCGCAGGCTACTCGATATATTTGCTAGGCCGCCGAAGTCCTTCATTATTCGGCTGTAAATGAACCATGGAAGGATACTGCCAAGCGATTTTGGCATCCATGGAACAACCGCCCGACGCCTCATAAAATATACATATATTAGAGTTACAATATACGCAACTAGTAAAAAGAATGAAACAGTAAATGCGGGTATAGAGGGTCGCCATTTTGCGACGCGGAAGAAAATTGTTCCTGGAAAATTGGCTAGAATATCATCGTTTCTGGCGAATATTTGGTCTTGATTTAGCGCCAAATATGTGCTGAAAAGTTGCGCAATAAACTCAGAGGTAGATTCTTCAAGTACCGAATTATTTCGAACGCCATCATGGTGTGATAATAAGCGGATACGCTCCGTAAGTAAGCCTGGGTAATCGTGTGACCCAGGAAGGATGCCATTATGCCGCGTGTAAAATTCAGTAATAAACTTGACCAAGAGAGGTTGGAGATCAAAATTAGTGAGTATTTGCGAGTCTAGCGGCCTCTCTTGGAGGTCAGAAGATCGAATCAGGCCGGTTGCATCGACTACGATGGTAAATGTGTTCATCTCGACCTGTGGTTGACACGTCATAGCGTAAAGTTCCATTACGCTCTCGTATCGGGAGCTACTTCTCGATTCTACCACATGGATCCACCCGTCATTGCATAAAGGGCTAGCCGGATCGTAGCGGGTGATGTTCGGCCCAAAATCACCAACAGGTATGGAACACTCGTAGAACGCGGAAGAATTTGATATATACGAATCAATATGGAAGGATACCTCGCGGTCATCAGTCAGATTCCAGCCTATGGCATTCGCAGATGTAAGCGGAGGTGTAAGCGGATCGGACATGTTCTGAATCACAGTCAAAATGTTCTGAGTCGTAGTCAAAAATGGCATTGAGATTGAACAGTTAAGCGAAACTCCGATACCAACGGTAGTTGTATCTATAAAGGCATCACTATTAACTTCAAGGCCCTTCAAGTTAAGAGGCAAGAAGAAATTTGCCTTAGACATCCAAGGTAGAAGAGCGATTCCATCGGAAACATTTGAGCGCACCAAGTCAAGCGCCTCGTCCATGGACTTCCAATCACTTGAATTAGACAGTAGCCGTGACGATCCGTAAAACAAGGGCAACGTTGAAGGCCGCTGGTCTAAGAAAATGGATTGTGAAAACCAGCCACCAGTCATTACGCTTAAGAGATTTGTCGAAAGGTTGACTATTGACATGATTGTGATAAAGATGTTGCGATCTTTGAGAGATTTATAGAGTACGAGTAATGGAGGCCTTGAAGAATAGTTAATAGATAGAGAGGTCGAAGCTGATGAGCCTAGAGATAGTCTAATCCAGGGCTCTAACACTGTCAAGTCTCGATATAAAATGCTCCACCCAGCAGCAAAACACACAGCTATCAAAGTGGGTGTAAATTGCCATAATAATAAAGCTTCAAAGTCTGTAGAATCAGCAAGGTACGTGAAATTAATCCTAGATCCAAGAATAAAAATGGCGATGCTTGCAGAAAGAGTAATACTTATAGCAGAGCATAACCAAACGACACCGGCGATGGTCAAATAAAACGCTTGCTTTGCTTTTGATTGACCTGATTTAGAGTTCTTGAGAGAATCAGACTTAATGAGCTCAATTCGGGGCTCCGGACACGTTGGTTTTGTTCGTTTCCAATCTTCTGTCCACTTGCAAACTAAGCTGTCTGTATTTTCCATAAAGTCTTCCCAATTAGGCTGGCGCTCTGAATATTCTTCGGTACTGTCCAGTTTGAGAAAGCAGCAAGCTATAACCGTTGCAAGTGAGGCCAGAGAATCAGGATCGGTTCGAAGAACAGTTTTTTGGTTCCAGCGAAGAGTTATGAGCAGAAAGCAAGTTATAACCGAGATGCTTAAAACAATTTCAGAAGCAATCGCAAAGAACGGATTTACCTTTATGGCGACTACTTTCTCATGACGGATAGCTGAGATATTTTTCGGTGCAGAGGATTTGTCTAGTATGGAAGCGAAATTGAGCGACGACATGGATTTTAAAAAGCTTTCCAGTCTGTCTTGAACCTCCGGATAATCCCCAAAGACTCCTTTGGGGATTATTGAGTTTAATGAAGGATTTATAGAATCTGAATCATCGTCAAAGAAGTAATCCTCTAGGTTTTGAGTTGTGTCTTCGGCGAACGTAGCTTGACCAGAATAACCAATGCCCATTCCATTAATATTGAGCTCAGATCCATTTGAATAGTAACGTCTATTGTTTGGTTCATCGAACCGAATTTCAAATATCGCTAGGTCGGCACCGAATGATACTTGCGCCGTATCCCGAAAGTATCGTATGCCACATAGGAATTCCATAGCAGTTACATTAATGATGTTTCTGTAGTTCAAGCCAGGTCCAGAGTGAATGAAGCCATTGCTTTCACTTGGGTTATTAAATAGCGGTATGGGATCGCCGTTTTCGTCGATCACTGGTGATGTTACGGGATCGCCGTTTTCGTCGGAAACTGTTACTGTTTCTTCCCAATATTCATCTAAAAGTATCTCTTCAGATATGGAGGTCTTCACTACATCGACAATATACGTATAATTGGCACAACCATCAAGTATCTCAGCCTCGCCCTGCGAATGCAGACCCCCAAGCCTTGCGATAACTGATTCTCCTATTTCTGGCCCATCAATAAAAAGATCATGATCTATGCTGCACGACCCCGCTATTCCAGGGACCTCAGGCACTTCCAACCGTAATGGCCCGAACCAAATGGAGGATATGCCCGAGGAATCATCGTAGTTTGATTGTGATACATCAAAGATTGTCGTATCCGTTATATTAAAGGTCTTAAGTTGTTCTCCAAGGCTGACTTCAATACAGTAAGGTTCGGCACCATAAATTTGGGTTGAAGTACTCCATGATTCGTTGATTGACGAGTCGCTTGACTCAACTTGAAGCAGAGATACCGCATAATCAGGAGTCGTGAATGGTGGCCAATCAACATTGTTAATAAAGATAGACCGAGCCCTATGGACAGTTTCTCCATTAAGAACAGACGTTTGGTTTTGAAAGGACCGAAGCTCCGACCAGGAGCTAATTTCAACTTCAGTTAAGCGTTCAAGGGTTTCGACACCGAGCAGCGCGCTTTGAATTGGAATGAGCAATAGAATTATCAAGAGTGAGTTCGATGATACAAGCGCGACTATCCAGTGGTGTCTTTTAAAAGCCTTGTACGGAATCAAGAGAATCGATTCGAAAGCATAGTCCAAAAATAATGCTGAAAAGGGAAACTCTTGTGCCCGCGAGATTTGTAGATATGGCTCTAACCGTTTGATATCCAAATCAAGTAGCGACCATAAAGACGCAAAAATAATTGCTATTATGTTTGGCATAAATGTATAGGCAAAATACACGGCAGATGAAATCTCCTCTGTGGAACTGTAAAATGCAAGACCTTGATTCTTATTGCTCTTTCTTCTAAGAGCTTCCACGCATGAAAGCAACGCAAGTGAGACAACAATGAGGAAGATGAGATAGAAAATTCGAGTAGACCATGGTTTCCATGCCGTATTTCGAACGCTTTTTTTAGCAGCAATTGGAAAACCAAAGTGAGCAAGTTTGGATGGAAATGGCCTAAGGGGAAGCGGTTTTTCTACCTATAATCAGCTGCATTAAAGGATATGGTTGGATAGAGTATTACTATTTACTTCCAGCCATGACTGCTTTGAAACTTTGGATAGTTGGGCATCCATATCGAAGATGCTTAGGGCATTCAAACAGCTAATGGGGTTCTTGTTAACGAAGAAACGGGAACCGTGGATAAGATTCATAGATTAATCATAATCGAGAATCAGAATTTCAGGAAGGACATTTATCTGCAAAATTTTGCAGCTTTTCACAGCGAGACTTACGAGGTTGAAGCTCTAGGGCTCGGTGTTAAATAAATGCTATGTCGAAAGTGACTGCTATTAAGCCACATAACGCCAAGAACGGCGTGGGGGGGTTTTGAGAGCCCTAATTGACCGGCACTTTCCGATGAGATGATCATGCCTGCAGACTGGGCCGATGCGCTGTCTTCACAGATACTCTCAGGTGACCTTGTGTCAATTTTGCAAACTGGCACTCTTTATTGGGGGCTGCTTCGAAACGCCGCCTGCGCCTGATGCAGGGTTCCCCACAATCGCTTGCCACTGCCACCCGCTATCACTACCACTGCCACCGCCACTGCTGCACAAATGATGAACTAATACGGCTGGCGTTTGATCGTGGGTTTACCCCATCATAAAGATAGAGGCTTATCATAGATCGACAGTTACAACTACCATATTCACGCAACTGCGCCGCTTCTTTCGGGCCGCCGAGGTTGCTTATACGAGGTCTTTAGAAGGCCTCAATAGATAATTAAGTGTGCAAACATTGGGATCTCGTACACAAACTTTCTCCTCAGCCACCAACTACCTAGGTACGAATCACACCATCAGGGTAATAAAGTTAAAATGAAAGGGAAGTTATACATAGCTCTGGTTGGTAAATTGTAATTCTATTGTTTTCTTTCACTATACAATCTTGTTGTAAATGGTGTAGAGCCAACGGTTAACAATATTGTTCATGACTAAATTAAACGAATACAAAATGCTTTCATTCTATAGGGTATTTACATGTCATGTTGAACATTGTTCGTTACAGCTTCATATCATATCTATTGATCCTTCTCGAGTACAGCACTGCCATCGCTCTTTCTCCGGTCACTTGCCGCAGCACTCGTTGCGTGAGACTCATCCCAATTCTTTTCTTCCTTCAAGCCCTCCTCCCTGGAGGGAGCTTCGCTGTAAGGCTTCTCTTCGGACTCCGGCGGCGTACGCAAAGCAGCTTGCAGCGCCTCTGCGGCCCGCATGGCCTCTGCGGAGTACTTGCACTTCGAGCGAATTGTGTGGCCAAATTTATAGAACAGGTATGGAAAGGGGAGACACAGCAGAGATAACAGCGCAGGGACAGTACTCGCCCACTGCACTCCCAGCGTCTCGTACATGCGACTAGTAAAGAGAGGGCTGTACAAAATGTCAGCCTGTTTCTCATTGCACCTGGAGAGAATTTGACTTTGTAAGAAGGGGGTCACTTACAATGCAGCCGCAAAGAGGGCGCGGAGGACCGCATTAGCGGCCATGACTGAGGCAGCATATATGGCGTACGAATCAATAAGATAATTCGCCAAGCTGAGGAACAGCAGCACCTGGCCGAAACCAAATAGCGTACTACCAAGCAGCGGTACGATCCAGGGAATATACTCGAACGTCGTCCAAGCGAACCAAATCAACCCGATAGGCAAAAGCGGAGCGCCCAGCAACGCAGGCAGCAGCCGCTTCTCGGGGGGCAGGGCACCGCCGTTCTTCTTGAGCGCGCGACGGTACCGCGGCTCGTAGAAGAGCGAGTAGAAGAGCAGCGCGAGGATCTGGCCGACCATGTTGCCGACGAACGACAGGCCCGAGACGCCCTGCGACCAGTGCCGCTGCGTGGTGAAGACGATGGGAAAAGCGCTGAAGATGAGGTACAGCGTGCCGTAGACGATGGCGATGTACGTGGCGACGGTCAGCACGATGGGCTCCATGACCAAAAACACCCACGGCCGCGTCATAGCCACGCGGAACACCGCGCCGGGCTTCTTGGGCCCCTTTTCGATCTCCAGCTTGGACCTGTACACCCTGCCCGTCCGCTTGGACAGGGCCCGGGCCCGCAGTATCAGGAGCCGCGGCGCGTACGTCTCCGGGATGATCAGCGAGCCGAGGACCCAGATGGCCGCGCCGAACAGCACGGTCATGGCATCCACCCACCGCCACCCGGCCGCCTCGGCCAGGAACCCGCCGGCGATGGGGCCCAGCGTGGGGCCCAGGAACGGCGCGGCGCAGTATATGGTCACCGCCAGGCCGCGCTGCGCGGGGGTGAAGATGTCCGACACCACGCCCGCCGAGTTGGCGATCGCCGAGGCGCCCGTCGCGCCCGCCAGGAAGCGCAGGACGACGAGGCTCGCGATGTCCGAGCTGCCGATGCTCGCGCCGCCGAAGAGCGTCATCAGCCCGAAGGTCAGCAGCCAGAGTGTCTGGCGGCCGTACAGCTCGGACAGGGGGCCCCAGACCATGGGCCCGATGGCGAAGCCCAGCACGAATAGCGACACGGTTAGTGTGGCGACGATGGTGCTCGTGCCGAAGTAGGCTTCCAGCTGGGGCAGGGCGCCCGAGAAGGTGGTGCTCGCGAAGGAGACGGCTAGGTTGGCGAAGGAGACGGTTACTGTTATTACCCATTTGTGCCAGTCTGCTAGCAGGTGCGGGTTGCGCGGGTCGTTGGGGATCCAGTCGACTGCGAAGGGATCCTCCTCGGTGCCGGTGCCGGGGTAGTTGTGCTCCAGGACTTCTGGAGTTAGCATCGTCCGGTCGGTTAGGAGCTTCCATTGTGATGGGCGAGGAGGAGGGGGAGGCGGAGTGGGAGGAGGAGGAGCCATTGTCGGCGAGGGCAGAGGTGGTAAGGATGTTAGCGGTGGACACAAGGTGGTGGGTATCCTCAGGGGCCCACCTGCTCGCTAACAGGAGTCGGGGAAATTAAAGCAAGGGGTAAACAAAAAAACAAGATATCTGCTTTTGGAAAACAAGTCGAAGCAAGCTCCGGTGCAATTAAAAATAAAATAAAGGATTGAAAAGAGTGCTGGCGAAGTGCCGATTATATTAGAAGACCCCCCGCCAACAAATCGGAGTTTTTATGTCAATCTTTACCCCCACGGCGGAGACTTGTTGTCGCTAAAGCTTAGCGCTAATTGCGGCTCGGTAGCCGCCTTCGTCATATGCCGGTAGCCCTATTTTTCCTTTTTCTGGTATTTTTCCACTTGAT
>JANIPN010466777.1:0-30897 GCA_027478595.1 Erythroxylum anguifugum
GCCGCCGACGACGATCTCGTAGGCCGCCGCCGACTCGTACAGCGCCTTGATGATCTCGTAGCCCAGGCCGGTGTTGGCGCCGGTGCAGAAGACGACGGTCTTGTTGGAGGACATGCTGCTGCTGCTGTTATTGCTGCTGCTGTTATTGCCGTGGGTCGGTGGGGTTTGTTTAGGGCGAGTGCGGACAAGTGAGGGCAATGGATGGGTTTTTGTATTCGTATATGTTTAGAATAGAATAAGATTGTCTTTTCTGTGAGACTGTGACAGTGCCGTTTAAGTCAGATCAAGCTTTTGGGTTCTGCTCGCGCGGTTACCGTGCCGATGTCCTGGGCCTGTGGACTGGTATTTATTTATATGCATTCCAGTAAGCACACTCGGAGCCGAATTAACCGGGAGAGGCAGGTATTTGTGTCAGAGAGGCGTTTCGGCTTAGGAATTATACAGATGTCACGGACAGAGGATGTTAACGCCAGCTGGCGGGTCGACTGCGGCTTTGAGCTGTACAGAGAAGAAAGAAAATCGCGATGCATTCTAGATAGACATCGTGCCCCATCACTTAACACCGGTGTTGTTGGTGCGTGTCCTTCGCTTTCGGCTAACTATCGTCATTCGAAACCTACAGTAGGAAGGTGTATCCTACGCATGCACCGTGTGTAAGCGATGACATTCAAGATCACCCATCTCACGAGTACGAGTACGCAGGCATTAGCATGTTTTTTTGCTGACAGGCTACAGAAACTGATGCAAAGTGTGAATTAAGGAGTTCCTCGTGGGCTCCAGTTCAATCTATTGTCTATTGAACATATCGAATCCAGCTTTCTAGTCCACGCGCTGTGCGAACCGTTGTCCCCAAACGATGCCTGTAAATAAGACGCGAGCTTGATGGCCTCTGGGCCCTCTCTCTCTTCTTCTACGCCCCGCCATAGCTCTTCAGAAGTGAAGTAAAGCATCCATAACTTAAGCCACCTAGCTTTGATATATCAAACTCCTGACCATTCCCGTTGTCGCTCTGACTCTCCTTTTCCTCGATCGAGCCACCGGCATCGGTAATCTTAGCTGCCCCGTGGATTCGCCGCCTCAGCTACTGCTGCTTGCCACTCTCTTTCCCCAACCGCTGAAGAATCCACCCGCCATTCCAGCAGCCGTGCCCGGCGTTTGCGCAGGTTTTTCCTTCGCTGACGCTACAGGCGGCGGGCTGGTCCTGTCGCCCTTTGTTCCCGGACTCGCAGCGTTGCCGCTGAGCAGCTTCCGGAGGGAGTCGAGCTTCGACTTCACCTCCTCCAGTTCCTGCCTGGCCACTGCCTCTGCCGTCTTGGCCGCAACAAGCTCGACCAGCAAAGCATCTTCCGTTGCCGGCTTGTGGTCCTCCGTCGCTAGAACGCTCTGGGCGGAAAGAGAGGACACGCGTTTCGAGAACACAGGCGACGCCTGGGGGGTACTGTTGTCGACTTTGGGTATCGTAGTCGATGCCCGGCCCAGCTTAAATTCTCTGAGGCCGGACATGAACGTAGGAGCAGGCTGCGCGATCTCAGTAGCTGAAGCGGCGCCTTCGCTATCCGACATGGTGTTGCGTCGGGAACGGGACCGAAGTTCCTGGTTGGCCTTTTCGAGTCGCTGCTTCTCGCGATCTGTGGCTTGGATGCGAGCACGGGCATCGCGAACGTCATCTCTTGCGGTGTTGATCTCGCGTTCTTGGTCGCCTAACTGCCGCATGAGGTCCGCGGTGCGGAGCGCCTCTTGATTGTAACGCTCTCTCCACCGGTTGGCATCGTCTCGTAACTGCTGCTTGGACTGATACATGAGAGATGTTCGTTTGGTATTTGAGCTGAATCGCTCTTCGAGCTCTGAAAGTGGTGTCGCCTCCGACGCCGCAGCTTCTGCATCTGATTCTGTCCGTGATTCGGAGATCTTCTCCAGGCCACCACCCGATTTCAATTTTTCGATGACATTCTTAACTGCCAGTCGATCTTCATCTCGTTCTTCTCGCTCTCGCTGCAGCTCGCTAGCCAGCTGAGAGTGCTCACGCTGCAGGTCGCTGAGCGCGGTAAGAAGGTCCTCGATCTGGCTATGAAGACCCTTGTCTTTGTTTGCAGAAATCTTGACCGATTGCGTTGCGGTGTGGGTGGGCTTCTGAGGAACCCAGTCTCCAGAGGGTTGCCTCGACATTTCAGTGGCTTCTGTACCGGCGGATGATTCAGATCCTTCGATCGAGTTGAGAGTTGATGCCATACTCTGCTTCGATGGAGTACGTCTCATAATGCTCGCTGGCCGGCCGGGCGCCGCCAGTGAAGCGGCAGTCGGGCTCCTTGGGCTCAGCACGAGGCCCGCCGAGCCTGCCCAGAATCGGCCCAAAAACCTAGCGGCGGCAGTATGCACGCTCGGTTTTGAGGTAGTGGTAGGCGAAGTATTGTTTTTGAAGCTCTCCTCCAAAGACTGTAGCTTCTCCCGAGTTACAAGCCCGGTCCAAGAGCAGAAATCCTGTACGAGATCGTCCGCGTTACAGCCGTACGTGTCCCACAACCCGCGCGAAAGTAAGAGCTGCATTACGTCCTCGAGCTCGACCGCACACAAGATTTTTTTCTCATTTCGTCTCATCAAAGATAATGCCACCCGCATGAGAGTCTCCGAGGCTCCCTCGGTCAAAATTACGTCGTAGATACGTATTAGCATGGGTAGAGGACATGTCACACCGAAGAAAGATAAAAACCACTGTGAGAGATATAATGGCTCGATGGCCATTTTGTCGAGATGTGCTGTGAGAGCAGGTAAATGTTCTGAAAGGAGATGCTGAAATTGGTATATGCGAAGATGAAGGCCAGAGAGATCCGGCAAAAAGCAAGATCTCAAATCGTAGTGCATGATAAGCCTATGTTCATTAGTATCACCATTTATCAAACCGGAGCGCTCCTTACCTAACAAGGGTACAAAACGCCTCTTTGTCGCCCATGTGCATGAGTAAAGGGCCGACGACAAATCCCAGACCCTGGCAGTATCCGATCTCGGGATCATAGAGACTGAAAGCGCTCAGAACTTTACCGAGCATCTTTTGGCCCTCCCCATCGGGATCTCTAAACATGTCCACGCCCGGGAAGCTTCGACCGATATCCTTCAAAATAAGCTTCTCGTGTGGGCTAGTCTCCAGGGACAGGCGCATATATTCCTCCTCAAGAGCTGCATCCCTTGCTCCAGCTATACTTTGCCAGACTACGCCTCTCAAAGGCGGCGGGATCCCGCTTCTGATTTTGTTTGATGTTAGGGTTGGAAGACGCTGGGCGGTTTGAGGATAGTTGCGAACTAGAGCAGACCAGAATTCGAGTTCCGTCATAGGGGGTGGAGCAGGCAACATGGAATAGCGAAGAGGGCTGTTCTGAGGTTCCGAGACTAGTTTCTTGAGTTGTTGAAACGAAGGCGGCCGCGACCCGCTTCGACCCCTACTAAGTTGTGCCTTCGGGTCTGTAGCAATGGCATTGTTCTCCTGCTCGAGGCGAGCAAGCAGGAAGGCAGTAGACTGCCATCGTTAGCTAGAATTCAACATCCGAGTCCCAATTCCTTACCTCATCGGCTCCACGCTCTCGTTCTTCCTCCTCTTCTGTTTTATCTAGTTGTGTCCAGTTGACGTTTCCGCTTCCAGACGATTTAGAACTGCTCGAACTCATGCTTCGGGTGCGGGAAGCAGCGCGTTCCAACTCAGAGCCTAGCGTAGCAGGTTGCCTCATGTCGACAGGTAAAACGTCTGCCGAAGACCGGATTGAGGTGACCTCTGTGTCCACGCTGCTTGCGGTCGGCCGTAGCCCCTCGACTGCCAGACCGGCCGGTTCCTCATCCACTGTTGGCAGAGCAGCTTCGGTCGTGGCTGCCGCCTCAGACGCAGGTGACGATGCCTCGTTCCCGAGACCTGCTTCTGCTTCTGCTTCATTGGTTGGCTCCTCGACTCGGCCTTCTTCGAGAATCTGCCGTACGACTCCCTCTTTTGGAACGCTTGTGTCGATTTTGAGTTCGTCCTTCTTTGCATCCTCGTCGTCTGTCTTGGAAAGACGTATGGTAACCATGGAGTCGGAGTGTTCGTGTTGGGAGGCTTGGGGAGTGGGTGTCTCTTCTCGCTCCGCATCTCCAGCGTCGAGAGTCGACGAGGCGGGGGGCTCTTCATGTAAGGAATGTTGCTCCATTGGTCTGGGCAGAACGTGGGTGCGTGCGGGAAGTGTCGATATGCCAGATAACGATGTCTGCGCGCGCGGAAACACTACGAACAGAAAGAGGGCGTCATTGGGTATTCGGGATCTAGTGACGGAGGGAGCGTAGCAAAGCGAATGTGCGTGCGTACGGTATGCGGTCAGAGATACCAGAACTGTGTAGTATAGCCGGGCGAAACGGCGGGAATGCAACGTCGAGAGGCCTCACTGATGCTACCGCGACGACGGAGTCAATGAAGGACCAGAAGGAATGACGAGAAAGACAGAGCACACGATCGGTATACAGGAAAGTGAATGTACGCTTTGGAGTAAAGGAGCGTGATGCCGCAAACGGGCGTGGGTTGGATTTTGTTTTGTATGAGAAGCTGCTTGTGCTTGGTGGAAAGACTCAGGAGGAGGGGGGGCTGGATTTGACAACAACAATAGCGAGAGAGCAGGGGGTCAGGCAGATGAAGCAGAGGCTGAATGGGGAAAGGTCCAGGGGGGGCAGCGGAGCTTGGGAGCTTGGGAGCTTGGCTGGTCTACTGGCGCAAGAGGGGCCCCCGTGGCCCCTAAAGCTTCGGGCTACTTGGTACATGCCTGGGTAGTACATAGTGGGTAGTCTGACTAGCGGGGGGCTCTTCGCCAATGAAACCCTCGCACCCTCGCTGCCCTCGTCCTTGGTTGCCATGCACAAGCTGTGTCGAGCGCGTGCAGAAGGGTCTTGGGCACGCATAATTGCATAAAACACCCCGTACCCCCATTCTCCATGCATCACCATCGGGCATGCACAAGGGCTTCATTTTAGATATTCGTTGGTTCATCTTCAGCTCGTTTCGCCGTCAGAGTCGCTTTGCTTGTCAGCTGACAGCCTGGAACCGTGTTTCTGCAGTATCTTCGAGTGTTTCAAACGCCCTTCCAAGGCCGGTTCTGTACTACCCCTTGAGTCCTCGACTGCTGGCAGCAGCAGGTCGAGTCGGATGCGACGGCTTAGTTCACAATTCAGAACTACTACTACTACTGCTGCTGCTGCTGCTGCTATTATTGTTGTTGTTGTTGTTGCTGCTGCGAACACTGGGCTAACTACCTAGGTAGGTAGTTACTGGCCACGGCGCCGTGGTGTATGCCACTGTAAGTACATAGTATGGATGCGCCGAGCCCGCCGGCGATTGGCCCCGACAGAGCCTCTTAATCTCAAACGTCCCCATACTTCCCGGATAGTCAGGCCCTATGATTGCTGATCGCCATAAGCTCATCAAACAAAACACACGCCCGAGCCTCTACATAGTAGCTTCCTCGCCCTCGATACGCCGGTAGGTCACTTTCGGGTAGGTACTATGTACTAGCTAGGTAGAAGGTAGATATGCTTGAATTGAAAGACCCCACGCTGCACTTCCAGGGTCCTCATACAGCGGTCAAGGTCTAGACGATACATACCTACTGTAGGTAGCCTATACGTTTAGGTCAGGCGAAGCTGAGGCTCACAACATCCATCGTCCAGTCGGCAGCCCGGTGACACTAGTACGGATCGTCAAAGGGCGTTGAACATCGTTGAACATCAAACAGAACAAGTGCGTTCCCCACGATAAGTAAACTGCTTACACGCAATCCTCAAAGATACATGTACATGTACCTACAAGAAGATGACCCCTTTCTTGATATGACTATACCCGTTATTCTTTCCTATGATCTTTTACATGCCAGTACCTTACGAAGTTCGATTCAAACTAATCTCATTTTCCTCATCATGGGTGTACCCTATCAAATTCAAGATGACACTCTCTCTCGCCGATTTTTTAGCAGTCCATACATGTGGATTTATTTGTAACCAATCACCAGCACCCTGGATTTCTCCTCCAACCAAAAATTATATTAAAAATTTCTCCAATGTTTTCTTACGCTAATTGAACTTGTACTGATATTTTCTCTGTACGCAAAATAATGAATTAGACTGGCTTAAAATGGTTACATGAATCTTATACAAAAGATTTCCGACTGTTCAAGGTTGCCGGCGAAGGCTCGACCCCCAGTTGACGTTTTGGCTTCGGAAAGGCTAACATCCGACGATACCCCCAACCATCGCCCGATGCACACCTTCAACGTTGACCTTACTTCTTGTGTGAGTAGCAGCCACTAGAATTTTCTTGTGTCGTCAGCCAACTGTCAACGTTCCAGCCCGATCTGGCTTCGCCCCCCCGCATTCCACCCTTTTCAGACTTCGCATGGCCATAGGAGTGTTAGCAGATGGTCTACTTTCAGTCATGAGTGATGTGATAGGTCACCGAAAACTTACTTTCGGTAGGCGTCTATCCGGATTCCTTTCGTGGACGCTTGTGGAACCTGTCTTATCTGATATTGGTGCCGATGTGCGAGTCCTCAAGGGTCGAGACGGAGGCGATCATGCAGCCTGAAAGGAACCTCCCAGTATTCTAACAGGATCCGTCTTGCTGGGAAACTAATGATGCTTGTTCGCCACGGCTACATGGCTACGACCAAGGCCGATCGCCCATTATTACTTACCATACTGGGTTTCCTGAGAGGGCGGCAACGCTTATATGACCGTCCGTCCAAGTTTCTTTCACTCCAAGGTCAACATCTACGGCGATCATGAGACGAGTCACCCCGCGGACATGTCTTTGGCCCCTAACCGGATGTCTCATCACCACGTTTGCCCTGAGTATAGGCCTCACCTTCAGATCAAACCGTCACTGTTATGCAGGAACTTGCGGTGAATGGCTATTCCCTTTCCAAGCGAGATTGCACGTCGTGATCTGGTACCTATGGGCTTCTATATCAGCATCGGCTCTTGCTATCCGTGCTTTTCATCCGTCGATAAGAAGAATACTCAGCACCAGAGTTGGATTCGACGTGCCTCTTAACAGACGTCCTTTGCGGTTGAGCGGAATTCTTGTCCCTTTTTGGATAACATGCTTATATGGTGCTCTATTTGGCATCTGGTGGAATCGTTTAGACGGCTATTTCGCGGAAAGGGGTAAAAATCTCCCGGGAAATGGAATATTAGCCGCAATAGCAATGACTGGTCACGTTGCAGACGTGACAATGGGAATGGTCCTGTTACCAGTATCACGAAACTCAGCACTTGCATCTTTTTTCAAACTATCTCCGGCCACTACATTTAGGTTCCATATGATTCAGGCATGTGTGCTATTTATTTTGGTTGTGGCACACGGCATCCTCTACGCTAGCTGGGTTGCCATATCGAATCAAGACAAGCTTCGATTCCACAGGATATACCCCGTGCTCAATCCTACATACCTCTTCAAAGAAGTTTGGCCAGGAGATCATTCTAGTCTCGGTATGTGGCGGGCGTCTTTGATATTTACGGGAACTGTCTCGGCATTGATCATGGCTGCGATGTTCTTGACCAGCTTTCCAGTCGTTCGGCGAAAACATTTCAATCTTTTCTACTTTACTCATCTGCTGGGCATCGTAGCCGTCATCGTTATCTGCCTGCATGCAAGCACGATGCTGTATTGTACTCTTCCAGGACTTTCTATGTGGCTTCTAGATTGGGGTATGAGACTTTATGAGCTTTCCGGAAAGCTTGATAGCCGCATTGAGTCCTTAGGAAAGGGTTGGTACAGGTAAGGCTCCAGATTTCAAAATTGTTGTGTTGGTCTTCTGACGGGCCTAGCCTCACACTACCGCTGCCTCGCAAAAGACTCTCGGGTTGTGCCTGTCATTCACCTCTTGCTCATTTCTACATTCACCATTATGAATCCTCAATACGCGAGATCCATCCTTTCACAACTATCACCCATCTGGCTTCCCAGAAATCTCGTACTGAAGGGGCTGAAACTATGGACATACAATTTTTGTTCCGGAAGACCGGTGCTGGGCAGTCGCTATCTGAAGGACATACCCGACAGTGGACAAACAAACTTGCGTCACTAGTGGACGAAGAAAAAGGGCATTTGCCGGTAGAGAAAAAGTCCATGTCGGTAACCTCCACAGATAATCACGCCTGCGCGCGCTTGCGCCTAGAAGGTCCTTACTTCACTCTAGCGACCCCAGAGCTTTATGAGAATGTCCTTTGCCTAGTGGCAGGAACCGGTCTCAGTGGCGCGTTGGCTATCGCTGCGGCATTTTGTGCACAGAATGCCGAGCTGGAGCTACCCAGCTGCAGACAAGGCACCGACAAGAGAAATAGCTTGCAGAAACACTCGAAAAAGTCCGGCAGAATATGGAAGACGTGCACAGTAATCTGGAGCATAAGGGAGAGCGATTGCATCGATATACCTTTTCTGAACAGTAAGCGATGTATCGCTCACAAATTCAATGCCTATCAGCTAACAGATAAACTTTAGCTCTTGCGTGCGACGGCCTCACATTCAAACGCCACATAACCGGACCAGGCCATCAGCGACTTGACCTGCGAGCTGCAATAAAAGATTCATGTAAAAAGGCAAATACAAGCAACGACGCTTCAGCGAAAGCACCAAGTGGTAGAAACACCTGGGTCTACTTGTCGGGTCCCAGTGGATTCATCAGCGCAGGCGAGGACGCGTTACGAGCGGTTCCCAGCATTGAGTGGTTTGCTGCGGAGTGGGGTTGAATGCTCTGAATTTAGCACTGTAGAAAATCATAGATTTCCGCAGTTTTCAATTCAAGTATTCCGTATACATACTTAAATCATCACAAAGGATGCTACCGGTCTATACAGTACCTAGCTAACCAGTCGATTCAACTTATCCGAAATAGGAAAGAGGATGATGACGCCATACCCGTACACTCAGCAGCTACAGTTTTTTTTGAATTGCTCCACGCAGCTACACCAGTGACCTCTCCGTGGGACAGTTGCGAAATAGACGTGAAAAAGTAAAATTGTTTACTGATCGACTAATCCTACCAGTGGTGGTCATTTCAAGTTAATTGAAATTAATTGAAGTTACATATGTAATTGACGAGAATACCGTAAAGTTAGTAGTTAAAATGCGCAAGTGGGTTTGGGCACCGAGTTAGGGCCTACGTCAAGATAGTAATAATAAAGATACCCAGCTAGGCAGTGCGCATGTCAATCTAGATGGCACGGCTCATTATTGTATGAAGATCCTCCACAGAATCAATCCGATAACGGAAACACTTCCAACATCCATCTTCCTTCCTTTCAAACCTACGTTCAGTGCTCAGCCTCGCGTCGTTGTGGGAACTGAGAGACAATGGACGCGAGCGGACCACGGAGCGGGAATCATGCCGTACCGCCGGCAGAAGCAGAAGAGAAAATCGCGGTGCAGGAAGAACGACCACCGCAGAGTTCTCCGCCACAGAAACCGGAGACTTCGCTCGGAAGTAGGGTGCTCGCGAAGTTGTTATGGACACCACCGAACTGCCGTTGGGATCCTTCAGACCCTCCGGTCTTCACAATGGCTCTAAACGTTCTCTTTGGGTTTGCAGGCTGTTTCACCGTGGCAAATCTGTACTACGTGAGTTGCGCCATGCCCTCTTTGATAGCCACTCTCTAACAGAGAGCCTCCAGAGCCATCCCATCCTCAACATACTGTCAGCAGAGTTCGGTATCTCATACGAACGGGTCTCGATTATTCCAACTCTTGCTCAAGCAGGTCAGTCGACAACTTGATCCCGAACCAAATCCTCCAGCCCGCTTACCAGACATAAATAGGTTACGCAGCAGGCCTACTTTTTATACTGCCTATGGGTGACTTTTTGAAACGGAGGCCGTTCATCATCAGTCTTGTATGGTTTACCGCCACTCTATGGATTGGTCTCTGTGTAACTTCTCGGTTTGAAGCGTTTGCCGCCCTCTCTTTTCTCACAGGAGTTACAACCATTACCCCCCAACTAATGCTGCCGTTGGTCGCTGAGCTGGCACCCGTTGAACGCCGAGCCACGTTCCTCAGTGTAGTAACATCTTGCACTATATTGGGCGTCCTGATCGCGAGGGTGTTGTCCGGTATAGTGACGGAATACACGTCTTGGAGAGTCATTTATTGGGTCGCCTTTGGTACGCAATACCTAGTCGTCATCCTTCTTTGGCTCTTCATGCCCGACTATCCTAGCACCAATCCCTCGGGGCTTTCCTATTTTGAGCTTTTATATTCCATCCTCAAAATCTTCCTTCGCTCACCGCTCCTTATTCAATGCTGCCTCATGGGTTTCCTCAATTTTGCTATCTTCACAAACTTTTGGACCACACTTACCTTCCTACTCGCATCTCCTCCCTACAGTTTCAACTCTCTCGTCATCGGCTGCTTTGGATTCATCGGCATTTTGGCTATAGTGCTCGTACCACCATTCTCACGTGTAATCACCGACCGCTTCGTACCACTTTTCAGTTCCATCATCGGATGTACAATATGCTTGATTGGTGTGATCGTCGGGACGTATACCGGTACCATGAATGTTGCTGGACCTATAATTCAGGCGTTTTGTATTGATTTCGGTGCCCAGGCTAGTCAGATTGCTAACCGCACAGCAATGGTTAACATTGACAGCAAGGCAGGTAACAGGATCAACACAGCTTATATGATTTGGGTGTTTACTGGTCAACTTTCTGGCACGGCTATAGGTAATAGAGTTTATGCTCAAGGAGGTTGGATTAGGAGCGGAAGCGCAAGCGTAGGCTTCTCTATCGGTACACTGCTAGTTTGTGCCTTGAGGGGGCCTTGGGAGGGAGGCTATGTGGGCTGGAACGGCGGCTGGTCAATAAGGAAGAAAGGCTTGTCTCCAAAGAACGACACTGAAATCAGAGCAGAGGTTAGAGATGAAACTTCAGAAGTGTCCACGGCCAAGGAAGCCAGGGCCGAGTTGGACTCGGGGAACCCACAAAGTCAAGGCGACACGGCAGCAGGGCCTGGGAGAGTGTCGTAGGACTGCGCAACTAACCTTGTAAGTACAAGAAAGGAAAGGGCGAGCAACTTGGGGTGATAATATTGGTGCATCTGGTAGTGCTAGAGCATACAGATTTAGAATTACAGATTTAGAACCAGCCAGAAAGCAACGCAGAAGTCCTCATGAGCAGTTATTACGATTCTGCCGAGCATTTGTACTTCCATTTGTTTAGGAGTCTGCATACCCAGGTCTAGAGCCCGCCCAACCCACTACATTGGGAATTCGGATGGCCATCTTAGGGGATTGCGAAGTTCCGACCCAGGTACCAGGCTCTACTATGTGCCTACCTACCTAGGTAGGTAGGTAGTCTTTCACCAGGTGCCTCACGGAACATTTGGGAGTCCCAGCTGTGCCGTGATGTGGCCTCCGTTTCAGCGGCCGGTCGGAGCCAATAGGCAACCTACATCGCAAATTTTATGCTTAAATTAGCTGTGCACTACGTTTCCTAAGGACCTAAGCTACCTAGCCTCCTATTATTGTGACTGGTCTAGCGAAAGGATTTTGGGGAGTTGCTGACAACAGAGCGGTGACGCGATCGTTACTGCTGGAAGTCTTGCATTAGCGGAGGCGACCGTGATAGATTAGTTAGAGTACCTACCAGGGAGGTAGGTGGGTAGACTTATACAATGAATCATTGGGCGCTTGGTGGATGCCCCAGGTTTTCCGTTATCTGTACTCGTACCTCTACGAGAAGGAAGCAAATTTGAAACCAAGTCTGAAGGGATTTGCGGAAACGGACTACTATGTAAGGCACCTGAGACAAGAGAATACTCGATCGCACCCGGGCGGCCACGATCACAGGGATCCGAATCATTCACTAAACAAATAATGCGAGGCGCCTCTCTACAGAAAAGAGCCTGTACATTGCAATACAGACAAAGCTTCTAAACCTCTATAGCTTTCTATGCACCAGATCGAAAATACAAAATACAAAATACAAAAGAGAAGCCATGTTGCGGTCGCTCGCATCTTTGTTTCTTTGGCGCCGCTTCCTGAAACCCCCCGTACCCACCTAGAGGTAGGTGCCCAGGTACGAGTACTAATACCTACCTAGGTAGGTACTTAGTAGGGTAGTGAGACGGTGGGGCCACTATTATTATTGGTTCTTTAGGTAATGAGGTACCTAATTAGGGAGCCGTGAGACGGTCTTGTTACCTAGCGCGGCGCGCTTCAGGGTGCGCGCCCCTGGATCTCAGCCCTAGCCGCCCATCTTAAGATCTTAAGAAGCATTAGTTACGCCCAGTTCTACCGCAAAACCCTTCCTCGACTCTCATCCATCCGTTGCCTCTTTGCCCCGCCGTCGAAGTTATGTTGTCTGAGAGACAGTGAGTGCATCTTATTTCATGAGTCCACCACAATAAATCATGCACAATGGGTTCAGCCCGGGTTCGGAGCTACCGGTTCACTCTGCCAGGCATAGCCCGGAGATACATTTTCGTGGCCGCTGGCTTGTTTTTGCTTGTTATGCTTTACACAATCGGAGATATCCCTCACGTTGGCATTGGCAGTCTAAGACAAGCGACAGTAACCCGACATAAGTCGCGCTGGACCGAGATTCAGCAGCATTTTCCGGTCAACGAGACCAGAAGTATACCCAATGACCCGCCGCGGAGGATCCCGAGAATACAACACGCGTTCCCTTCAGAGACCTCACAGGCGCGGAAGCTCCGCCTGTCCCGCTTGAAGGCTGTCGAAGACAGCTTCCTGCACTCCTGGAGAGGGTACAGGCAATATGCATGGCTTCAAGACGAGCTTGCCCCGCTGTCTAATGGGTCTCATGAATCTTTTGGCAACTGGTCTGCAACGCTGGTTGACTCTCTAGACACCCTATGGATTATGGGACTTCGCCACGAGTTCGACGAAGCTGTAAACGCCGTGGCGGGTATCGACTTCGAATCTTCTACTTCCAAAACTATCAGTATATTCGAAACCACGATTCGCTACGTGGGTGGTCTGCTTGCTGCCTACGACTTGAGCGGGAGATCGATTCTCCTAGAGAAAGCGATAGACCTGGGCGAGATGCTTTACGGAGCCTTCGATACTCGGAGTAGGACACCTGTATCTTGGTGGGACTGGAACAAGTAATGACTCGGTTGTGTACCCAAAGTGTTGGCTAACTTCTTGCCAGGCATCTGAGCGGGAAGAAACAGTTCAGTCTTTCGCATGCCATTAGTGCAGACATCGGTTCCCTGAGTATGGAATTCACCAGGCTGTCACAGCTCACGGGCGACTCGAAGTTTTTCGACGCCGTTCAACGCATCACCGAGATGTTTGCCGCGCAGCAGAATCAGACCGCCCTGCCAGGAATGTGGCCGACTTTTGTGAACGCCCAAAGCGGCGATTTTAAGTCTGGCGACGAGTTCTCGTTAGGTGCTCTCGCGGACTCACTCTACGAGTACTTACCTAAAATGCACATGCTTCTCGGTGGGGTAGTTCCGGTATACGCAAATATGTATCGATTCTTTGTCGACACCGCTATTCGTGCTCTCTTCTTTCGTCCTATGAGCCCTCAAAACCAGGATGTTTTGCTTTCGTCTGTAGCTCACGTCCGTGTTGCAGGACACGTGGAGAGGGAATCCTCGAGCCAACACTTGGCATGTTTTGTAGGGGGTATGATCGGCATTGGCTCAAAAATTTTCGAGCGGGAAAGCGATCTTGAAGTCGCATCGAAAATTACCGACGGGTGCGTCTGGGCCTACAGTTCGATGGCGCACGGCATTATGCCGGAGAGTCTCGTCGCGATGCCGTGCCCTTCTACGAGCAACTGCGAGTGGGATGAAGGTGCTTGGAAAATGACTGTAAAGTCGCGTGCAGGACTTCCCGCGAATGGTGATGTTGATCAATACATACGGAAAAAAGGACTACCGCCTGGCTATCTCTCCATAACGGACGGCCGGTACATTCTACGACCAGAAGCTATTGAGTCTGTATTTATCATGTATCGCATCACAGGTGATATAGAGTGGCAGAACAAAGCTTGGGATATGTTTACTGCAATTGAAAAGGCCACCAAAACGGACGTTGGCCACGCATCTATAGACGACGTTGCAGCAGCCAAGCTCAAGCAAGTGGATAAAATGGAGTCTTTCTGGACTGCGGAGACATTGAAATACTTTTATCTTACGTTCAGTGATCCAGAACTGATCAGCCTCGATGATTATGTTTTTAACACGGAAGCGCATCCGTTCAGGCGACCGAAGAAGAGTTCCTGGGGGCTAACGACATGGTTTGGTTGATTTATGTGGCGTAATGAGAGTAGGCTTAGAAGAACTGGGTGGGTGTATTTGCAGGATGATAGATCGGTTAAGAAATCCACCAATTAGAAGAATAGAAGCAAAATGTATAACTGTAGAACACTTAGAAATGTATTATTACCAATATCCCTATTAAATAAGCGAAATCGTGTGTCTATCTGGACTAACAGCCGTAAGATTGGGAAGGCCGAGCTCGAGCAGGCGTGGTGAAACTTCGCCTCGTAATACATACCTCCTACCTACCTACGTACCTAGGTCCATAACTTCTTGAATGAGCCTGCAGAAGCAATGCCATATTAATGCCAGAAAGTATACATGAAAGTATCGACATGACTGTCCTTCATATGATAGGAATGGTAACATTTGTCGCAATCAGTTACCACAATACTACATCTCCGTCAGACCCGAGAAAAGGCATCGCCTTTGAAACACTTCTGAGTATCAACCAAGCCTATTTCAGGCCCCTGCTGCTGTTATTTTTGCCACAGAGTCTGCAATAATGTTGCACACGCCCAAAAATATGTGCAGGACAGCCCACACCACCACAATACGATGGTTCTGATACAGTTTAACAGCTTACTCCTAGCAACTCGCAGAATATCACGATAACAAATGTTATCAGTGTTCGCAATTTCAGGAGGGGTAAGTCTCTTAGAGGTGGTATTTGCATTGGACCTGCGGCTCTTTTTCTATCTGGCCTCTTCCACCTCTTACTGCAGCAGTAGCAGAAGTTACAGCTTCTGCCGCACTACTGGAAAAACAGATCTAGTTACAACGGGGGCGGCGTAAGCGCGTGCCTCTGAACGTAGTTATGAGGCCCTTTACATTATATACGAGGATCTTTCCAAGGACTCGATATGTTATAGCGCTCTTCACTGCACAGTCTCACCATGATAAGACATTATAATGATGGTAGGTGTAGAAACCGCTGATAATATTGTTGGCCGGTAATCTTACGCTTATAGACGCCAACTATCCAGAGGTCGTACAGTGCCAACCAGGTCAGTACTTCCAGGAAGGCGTACAGGACGGCATACAAGTAGATGACAGCGCCTTCAAGCCTATGCCTACAAGAGTTTCAATCTCCAAGTTTCAAGAAAAAATCTTTGTCAGACGAAACCATGACGCAGAAGACTGTCGTAAAGAGATACCGCTTGTTAAAAGATCGCCAGAAACGCAGCTTGCACAACCAACGATGCTGTTAGCGCTGGCACACCGATGGAAGAGAACCTTGATAGGCCTATCAATCTTTCTTCTAATCCTAGCTATCATCGTTCCGATCGCAGTTATCATTCCCCGGAGGTACGGCCGTCCTAAGTGTACCTATTCTGTGATCAAGGCTTAATAGGCTATAGGAAAAATATTATACTGCAGACGAATCCATCCAACTATACCTCACAACCAACTCAACCCCAATCGTTGTCGAACATTATGTTGAATAGCAGGCTGGCGACGACTTACGCCAGGAGTTCTTCTAGCTTACTTTTCTATCAAATGAGAAACGGTAGCCTCGCGTATATTAATCTTGAATCCGACGGCGAAATCGAGGACACCCACCTATTACCTGAAACCATTGCACCCCCAAGAAACAACACACCCCTTTCAGCAGCTTGGTCTCAATATGAGGAGCAGGTTTACGTACGTCTCTATCGAAGTCACATCATCCCAGCTAACCGTAAGATAGTGGAATCTCTTCTACGCTGATGAAAGTAACATCCTTCAGATGGTCACTTCCCCGCAGGCACATGACAGCTGGCGGCCTTCAGCTGTAGGCGACCAACTGAATCTCAAAGTCAGAACAGGCTTTGGCGATATGTTCTCGGCCTTTCCCGGGATTTTGAGGGATGAAAAAAGATATCCTACAGGTGGTGTTGCGATTCTCGTCTGCGATGACAGTGGATTACGGCAGATCACTTTTAATTCATCTACAGGGTGGTTCCCTGGCGATACTCTTTCGGATTCCTGCTATGGCGGCTCGGTAGGCAATATGTACGAGGAAGCATACTGGGCCAGACTCGACGGTCAGCGTGTTGAGCTTTGGTACGGAAACTATTCAGACCCTGAGGAAATGCAATGGTGGATTTCAACCCAGGAGACGCTATTCAGCCGCGATATCACGAGGAGTACCTGCTCTTTTGATAATGTCTTCGCGTACGTGAATGTCGACGGAGGAATAAGTGGATCAATCATATTTCGATCAACGGGTGAGGACGGTAATGATAGCGGCGTTCCTCGCTGGGATGCTCGATTTGACGTAGATACAGAAGAACCCATAGCTCTCATATCTAACTCAAGCGTGGCGTGCTTTCAATTAGATGAGGACAGGGATTCTGGCCGAGGCTCCCTCTTTGTGTTCTACCAACTTCAGAATGGCACCATCCAAGTTGCCTTTAACCCTTCTCAAAGGGGATCCGACAGCTGGACCGTCCAAAACGTTCCTACCTAATTGGCATTAAGATACGAATCCAATTTGCTTAATTGTTATTGTTAAAAAGTTTTCTCCAGCGCAAGCCACCAGATCCGTTCCTCAATGCGCAGGCTAACTATAGCCTTGTCTGCGAGGGGGAAGACCAAGATACATCATTCGTTCGTGCTAACAACTCAGAGTGTATCGATACCTAGGTCTAGATCATTATTCCCGAAACTTCCAAAAATCATACCCCAAATTAGTATTTAACGTTACAAAAAAGAAAAGTTACTATCACTTAACGCTAGATTTTGCTTTTCAGCTGGCCCTAATTCAAAAGATTAACAGGCTAGAAACCGATATAGAACTTAGACAAATAAGTGTTTTATTTTTTAAGAAATTATTTTGCTGTTAGCCAAAGCCAAGAGGCGCTGTTTGGTCTCACTGAATTCACCGTAACAAGTTACTAGTACGTTCAATTGATAAATCACTTACCTCATGAACGAACTAGCTACGTAATGGCACAGATCAGCTATCATTCTTGAATGAGTTGGTTTATAAAAAGTTTCAGGGTATCAACTCAAAGGATGAGATACTATTGTATACTTAAAAAGACTCTCGAAGCCAAAGCTTTGAGGTCGTTTTCAGCCCGTTTGGCTGCCATGGCCTGCCAAACGCTTGGCCGGATCTTCCGACGGTCAACTTAGCGTAGTTAGTTAGCCGGCCCCGACATCCTTGCAAGGACTCGTGGACGCAACAACCAGAGCCCCTTGCACGGCTAACCACTATTCTCTCTGTCCAGATCCAATCTGAACATTCCATATCGTCATATTCGACAACCGCGATAAGGACGATTCGCCTCTCCTGTTATGCATACAGACTTGTTCGTTCCATAAAAGGACGAACGGTCCGTCTCCCAAAATGGGAGACCGCAGCCAGAATACAGCCGACTACTCCTCCCTCCCCATCCCGACCTACGAAGAAGCTATCGCCTCTCGCCCGTCTTCCTCAGCATCATTTCTCGGCCCCTCAGAGGTAAGTCACGATGCAGAAAGGCAGGGTCTTCTTAGCCGGTCGGCGAGCAATTACCAACCTCCAACGGTGGAGTCGGCGCGGTCGAGCCTGGATTTCCTATCATCGTCCAATGGCACGTCACCAAGGAATTCAGATGAAGGATTGAGGAGGGAGATGTCCGAGTTGGAAGTAATAGACCCTGAAGATACGGAACACTCACAAATGAGGGCAATGCTAGCCAAGAGAATATCTAGCCTAAGTCGCGGGCTTTCGTCGCTACACTTGCCTATACGAAAATACTTTTCAAATTTTCGGTTCTCTATGCCAACATTGCCTGAGGGTTTCAAATTCAGTCCCATTATATTTGTTCGATTATTCGCCTTCTTGCTCGTAATGGGAGTGGCATACTTGATCTTTTTCTCCGACGCTATGAGACTTCAGCGAGGATTCGGTGCAGTTATATCCCCACCCATGCCCAAGTTGAGACACCACTTGAGGATGAATGTCAACGAGACACGAATTAAAGAGAATTTGAGACTCGTATCCCAGTATGGTCACGTCGCTGGAACCGCCGGCAGCTTCTCTATGGCCAACTGGATCCAAGAGACCATGGAAGAAGCTGGCTTGGAAATGGTTAAGAAAGAGGAATTCAAAGTATATCTCAACTGGCCAAGGGAGGATGGAAGAAAGCTAGAGATTAAGCATCCTCAGGACCGAGCTTTCCAAGCCGTTCTGGAGGAGGATCAGTTTTACCCAGAGGCACGTCAGCAGGAATATGTTTTCCACGGTCACTCAAAGTCGGGTACTGCCGAAGGGCCGTTGATATATGCCAACTACGGTTCTAGAGACGACTTCCGAAAACTACGCGAAGAAGGCATAGACGTGAAAGGGGCTGTAGTACTGGTTCGATACTATGGGTCACCGGCAGATCCTTCTCTTAAAGTCAAAGCAGCCGAAGAAGCAGGCGCAGTTGGATGTGTAATCTACTCGGATCCTCAACAGGACGGCTATACGAAAGGTCGCGTTTGGCCCGATGGAAGATGGCGACCAGGAGATAGCGTACAGAGAGGATCCGTAAGCTTAATGAACTGGATTATCGGAGATCCCTTGTCCCCTGGCTTTGCATCCACTCCAGATGAGGAACATCGGGTGCCATTGGTAGACAACCACGGTCTAAACAAGATTCCCAGCTTACCTATTGCTTGGAGAGATGCAAGGCCACTGCTGCAAGCCCTGCACGGCTACGGGAAGAAGATGGATGGCGACTGGGCTGGCGCTGATATTGGCGTAGAATGGTGGACAGGGTCAAAAAGTGGCCCAGTGGTATACTTAGAAAACTTACTGGATGAGGAAGAGAGGCATTCCATCTACAACGTCCTCGGCCGGATTGAAGGTATAGAACAGCCAACGCACCCTGTGATCATCGGCAATCACTATGATGCCTGGTGTTTTGGTGCTGTTGATCCCGGAAGCGGTACTGCCATCTTTCTCGAGCTTGTAAGACTGTTTGGCTCGTTGCATCAGATCGGCTGGCGACCACGACGCACAATCGAGTTCGCGAGCTGGGATGCCGGGGAATACAATATGATCGGCAGCACTGAACACGTCGAAAAGCGCATTGATGACCTCCGCAAGAACGCTTTTGCCTACATCAATGTAAACAGTGCAGTATCCGGTGATGAGTTCAGCGCGGCAGGCTCACCAATCATGGAGCGAGTCTTACTAGAGACTTTGAATTATGTCATGCATCCCACTACCCAGACCATAACCATGCGCAAATGGTGGGCAGAAACTAGGAAACGGATGGATGGGCTTGGCTCCGGCGGTGATTTCGTCGCGTTCCAAAACCTTGCAGGAACATCTTCTATCGATATGGGTTTCCACGGACCAGAACATGGCTACCCATATCACTCCTGCTATGAGACTTTTGAGTGGATGCAGAACTTTGGCGACCCAAGTTTCCAGATCCATAAAGCGATGGGTCAAATCTGGGCACTGCTGGCAGTTAGCCTATCTGATGAACCTCTGCTACCGCTAGATCTGACGGCCTATGCCAATGCCATAGACAACTACATCAGTGAGCTTGATGAGTATGCTCAATCGAAAGAGATCAGTCTTGACCTACAGGTCCTTCGGGAAGCAAACGCGGAACTTACCAATTCGGCTGCCAATTTTCATCAGTACAGTTTGCAATGGAGCAGCGCTATAGAACAACACCAAGGATTTGAAAGCTCACCAATGCAACTCGACCGACTCAAATACAACAGAAAGTTAGCACAATTCGAGACCAATCTACTTGATATTGATGGGGGTGTAAGTATAGCCCATACCGTGAACCAAACTTTTTTGCTAATCTCATGATCTAGCTTCCTGGTCGAGAGCAATTCAAGCATATCATAACTTCCCCGCGGGCATGGTCAGGCTACGATCAGGCTTACTTCCCAGGGCCTCGAGATGCCATCGATACAGGCGACTTAGAAGAAGCACAAAAACAGGTTACTAAGGTAGCTTCAATATTAAGAAACGCTACCAATAATCTAGTCGCACATGAAGAGGGAAAATCCAGCCAGTAACGTCAGGGTTCTGTCAATGTATCATGTATGGGGACAGTATTCAATATTGCATAGCCGGAGTTCATGATTTGGCGTACTTTAATTTGCCTTCCGGTATGAAAATGGGCACTTATAAATATATGTCTGTTTCTACTTTTGTTCATAGTTAACGTCTGCATCGATTTTTTTGTACTATTATTTATCGTCTTTCAGTGGTTGTTACATCCTGTGACCGTAGCCATAAGCTTTTGATCATATCATACTTCCACATTTCATCCACAGATCCTTTCAGTTTTGGGGTAAAATTGGACAGTAATGGCCTAAATGAACTCAGAAATTTCTAGGTATTCAGAACTAGCGTTTCTCCATCCAGTGTTATCGAAGGTGTTGCTCTGTAACCGGCCTAAACCGTGACTAGTCGATGGTATCTAGCAGTAGGTAGCGTATGATGCTATACCAAGATATTTAATCCGTACTATAGCACTGAAAATAACTCCTCTCGGTGTTTCCCGGTCTGACCATTACTATATTGTTTGAATGTCGAGCCCTTGTGCCAAGAAATGTCAGCAAGGATGTAGCGGACGCTAACTCCGCGACCGCGCTAAGCCTAAATCACCTTTTGCGACGAAGTACGATTTGCCTGAACTTAAGTGTACTTTTGTTGCTGGAACAGGGCAGTTCTACCAGTTTCAGCAGTCAGAAATGCCGCCACGAAGGCGCGCCGCGACGCGAAGCCGGAGTACTCGTGCTTCTGCTATCAGTATGTCATCTTGGAGCCTCATGAATTGATTTGTTGACAAAACGCTGACGCGAAGCGCAGGAACGCCGACTCCTCCACCAGAGATCTCAGATGAAGAGATGCCAGACGCCCCTTCCGGAGAGGCCACACCTCCCGAACTAGCAGACGACGATAACGATGAAGATGCAGAGATAGACGATGTAGAAGACGATGACGTACCAAGCAGTCCAGTTGTAGAGTCTGAGGTTCCGAGAAGTAGCCGTACGCGTTCGAGTCGATCACAAGCTGCCGCCGCTGCTGCCGCTGCTGCGGCTGCAGCAGAAGCTGAGGCGGAGGCGGAAGCGGAGGTAGAGCTAGAAGTGGACGTGGAAGCAGACGCCTCAGCTCCTCCAACTCCTCCACCTCAACCGGTAAAGAGAAGACCGGGACGTCCACCCAAAAACCCTAGACCTGTTGACTGGGAAGGGTCACCTCAGCCAGCATCTGACTCGACGCCAAAACGGGGAAGAGGAGGCTGGCGAGGCCGTGGCTTTGGAGGTGGTCGTTGGAAAAATCGAGGAGGTCCGTCACGCGTTTCCCAAGTGCCCCTTGACAAAGAAGGCAACATGGCAACTGTTCGTGACGATGAAGTAGAGCTGCCCGAGGATCCAGAGGGTGAAGAAAAAGTTGACAAGCTTGGCTACTTAAAAGGTGGTCGAGAATACCGCGTGCGAACATTTACAATTGTCGACCGTGGCGAGCGTCTTTACATGTTGTCAACCGAGCCTGCACGGTGCATTGGTTTCAGAGATAGCTATCTCTTCTTTCAGAAGCACAAGCAGTTATTCAAGATCATTCTAACAGATGACGAGAAGATGGATCTGATTGGACGCGAACTCATGCCGCACTCCTACAAAGGCCGAGCTATCGGGGTTGTTACGGCGCGCTCCGTTTTCCGTGAATTCGGTGCTCAGATCATCATAGGAGGCAAAAGAATCATCGATGATTACCAAGTCACTGCTGCAAAACAAGCTGGCATAACAGAAGGCGAATTAGCTGTTCCTGACGATATAATGCCTGCACCAGGTCAAGACTATGATCGCAACCGTTACGTTGCATGGCATGGAGCAAGTGCGGTCTACCACTCAGGCGCTCCCACGGTCCCTATGCAGAATGGGAAGAATGAGATCAAGAAACGCAAAGTGACCGTCACTGGTAACAATTGGCAGCTAGAACATGCCCGCGAAGCAAGGTAAGAGGTCCCCGAATGCATTCTCTCACATTCATGAATTACCTAAACATTGCCCGTAAACCTGATATCCTGTAACGGGAAATTGACATTGACCAGTCGCTTCAACTCTGCTCTCGCTGCCAACCGCCGTGCCAACAACCTAGAAGGCGTTTACGATATCTATACCAACAACGTTTTCTATCCGCAGATCACTCAGCCAACTCATGCCCGCTGGGAGCAGCTGCCTCCTTCAGCACCAGACCCCTTTTCGACCACCGCACTCTCATCTGCGCTTCCAAATGGCGCCACCACTGGTCCTGACAACGACATGGCCGAGATGCTCACGAACGGTACCACCAACACGCCTACGAACAACCACTTCTCATACGCTTCCGCTCTACCCTCCTCTTCGTCATCTACAATGCATAAACCACCTGGAGATTTCGTTTACCGCAACCTGCTCACCATCGACACTCAGTTTGTGCAGCCCAGTTATTCGAATGCACGTATTCCTGGACCTGGCGGAAGCTACCACGACGTCGGAGCTCCTGGACTGTTAGATGTGTCTGAGGAAGTTGCCGCTGAGTTACCGCCCGAGTGTCTTGTTGCTTTCCGTGAGGCTCAGGAGAACGAACGAAAGTGGAGAGAGCAGTGGACAAACGAGACAAGCCAGGGAGCTAGAGCCGAGGTTAGGACTCAGGTGCAGGGCGGTATTTGGGGGCACGATTGAGCTAGGAATCGAAGTTTTTCGTGACCTGGACGAGCATTCCAAGACAATTGGCTGACAGGTTGACTAGCTTTTCGCTTGTGTGCTCACTTACTTAAAACTTGACTTGCACGCAGTCTCAATGTCTAAAGCATTTGAGAAGGCGTGAGCGCATAGAAAGTTGGAGGTGTCACGGTGGAGTTACTGGTTGCTTTTACCTTTCTACTTTTCTTGATTGCTGGTCCGGCTGCTCTATGAAAATTACTGCTGGTGACAGTGTGACTTTTTTATTCATGCCACCACATTTTCTCTCCTCACAAGCGGCTAGGCACCTTATTTATGTATGATTAGATGCTTTATCGATGCTTGAGAAAGCGGGCCTGGTTCAAGGATTTCCCAGCCGCTCATCTTGCAGATTTTCCAGTCGGAGTGCAATTGTCATCAATCGGAGTTAGAGGAGTACTCGATTGGGGAGGGATAAATCGAGGCTTGGACCTGTCTAGCTGTAGGGCCTGCTGCTGTCTGTGGTTATAGTTTGTAGCTACTGACCTACTGCAAGCCTAGGCTGCTTTACACTCTTCTTGAGATTAGATTCGACAATAATACATTCTATGTACTTTAGTGTGCCAAGTCGAATTCAAATGAATAGGAGAATCATGTTGAGATGTCATTGCTTCTTAGAGACAGGAGATTTTATGAAATGACCAGACGCCTGAATAATCATTCTTGGTGTCGGTGAAATCGTGTCGGGATATTCAGGGATCGATAGAAATTGCTGCTAGTCTGTGAAAAAGTTAAGTTGCCTATATATCAACTCAACTTAAATCCAGGGAGATAGCTTTGATACCCAAAAGCTTATCAGTTACATTAAGCAGTACGTTGCATGAACTCAGTGCCTTTAATTCTATTAATTTCAAATCAAACCACGGACCTAAGAACACTATGTTCCGTAGAAATAAAGGCGATTGATCAAAAAAAAAACTTGTTTAAAATTTGACCTGATATGATCTACCTAGGTATGCATCCCAGTGCTTTCACCCCATCTTTGATCGGTTGCTCCTCAAGCATGTATTGTACTGGCCTCCGAAGGGGTCCAGGGGGTACAATTAAGCCTTTTAAAATAGGGCCTGAAGAGTTTTCTTCTAGAAAATTTATGACCAGCTGTAGATAGGACTTGGAATTGAATTTATTCAATGTAATTTAAGTTCTATACAATCATTTATATAAAGCCCACAAAAGTACTTTTTTCTACGAGTTTGTTATACTTTGATTGTTGCAAAAGATGATGCCATGAGACGCTGGGCAGACGTGGACCACACAAACGGTTCCGAGTGCAGTCAATAAGTTCTTTCGTCCTGGTCCCGCTGGGGCTTGTTTCACTTCGTTTCTTTCTTTTTCTCGTTTTTCTTTTTATAAGCCCATGACGAACTTTGGTGTCGCTGCGGATCCGCCACCGAGGCTTCTGTGCCCCCAAAGGAAACCAAATTATTGCACTATTTCCGGCAGCGAGACATCTCCTCCCTTTTGATGGCCAGCGGGTTACGTCAATGGAACCATGGCTGCGTTCGGGCTGTCAGATACAAGGGAGGCTTGCAACGGCAGACACAACGCCGACACGTTACCTCCTAATATAGATGTAGGTTGTTGTATGATTTGTTTCGATCGTCTGTTCTGGTCTCACAAATAATATGCCGCATATATGGGCGTGCTAGGCTCCTGATTTCTACCTCGGGCGGCGCTGTTGTTCGATGTGCGACTGACTGCCTTGCCTGATCCTTACGGGCGACTGCTACGGCTATGAATTATGCACGGGGTAAAAAGGGCTAGAGCGACGAAGAGAGCACGGAGGGAATACAGCATGACCTAGGATTTGAGTTTAGGTGGTAAGCCTTCTTTCGAGGATGAGTTTTCACACATGACTTGTAGGCTGAACGTCGGGTTAATCTTTCCATCCTCGGGCTTTGTTGGGTGCGATTATCTATGAAGCGAAAATGCTACACTCTGTAGAGAGGAGCCCTAAAGTCTTGGGGGCCCACTTCCGGCCAACGACTTGCACCGCGCAAATCGATCACTGAGAACCCTGTTCAATCCAGGATGATGGAAATTCTGTTCTCTTCAAGTAGAATAACCCGGAACAACTCGGGCACCGTGACAGAATCTTTTGAAAAAGGGCCCTATTATTTCATATTCACATTTCGCCGAAGACAGCGGCGAACTGACGTGAGACCTTGAGGTCTACGGATGACACTGGCATTTCCTATGCATACAGATGATGAATTCTCTCGCCCCCGGACCGATGCTGTATGCGGTCGTGGCGGACTCTAAGTGCTCTCTGCCGTGGGGTAGTTTTGATTGGCAAAGCGGCTCGAGACCTAATGTGTCGAGTGGCCCATATTACCATCGGTGGAAACAAGTCTCTTCACCTGGTGACAGAGGTAGGTCGGTAGAAAAGGGCGGAAAATTCTGCAGATAGTGGTGCAATTTTCTGCGCTTCGTGATGGGGGCCGTGGCTCCGGCTGATGAATTCTCGTTGCAGCATGTCCCGCCGGCTGCGCAGGCATGATGCGGTGGGTGTCAGATGTGGAGAAGCGGCCCTCAAAAGCCTCGGAGACAGACGTTCTAGTAATAATAATGATGGAGGGGAAAATCTACACCTTCTAGACGTTCGTATGGGTTTGGACTTGCATGACGAGGTGCTTTCTGCTGGGCACTGGGAGCCTGGGGGCATCATCACCTGCTCACGAAGCGACCTGGTCCTTATTCTCTGACGATCTTGAGGGATGATTTTTTGCTTCGAACCGGAGCGATGACTGAAAACGTTGGGAAGGTTATCCGTCGAATGCCGCTACAGCCTACAGCCACCACCGGACTGCTGCAGTACTATGGTCTATCACGCTCCTAAGGCTTTCCGTCGCTGTTCTCCGTCGTCATGATTCATGAACGCGAATCCGCCACCTGAACACTTCCGGAACTTCGGAACTGTCGCCTTCATGGGATTCAAAACTTTGCCGCCTGTCGTATCTCGCAATTCTAGGTGAATATTTTACACATGTGGACAACTGGGGGTACGATTTTCAAACCCCAAATATTCTTACCTACAGCCCGCGACCGGTTTACGAGGTGTTGCCTGTGTAGAGTCGCTGTTGGCTGGAACAAGAGTAGGCCCTGTCATAGATTCCTCCCTAACTAAACCCCCGCAAGTGCAAGTGCAAGCACAAGCACAAGCACAAAAGCACAGGCAGGAAAAGCGTTCGAGATCCTGCCAAGACTACGATTGTTAGGGTTGAGACTTGAGAGTGGCCGAGTGGGCCCTGTTGCCCTGGTCCTGACTCCTACTCCTACATAGTAGTATAGTATATACAACATGTACCTAGTAACATTGAAGTCGCGAGTTGCTGAGTCATGAGCACTCTCGGCAATACATATGCAGTCGATGGTGAACCCATACACCATAGTGCCTCAAGCTAGACTACAGCAAGGTGCTGCTCCTTGGCCCGCTCTAACATCCCACAGAGCGCAGCCACCGGCAAGTTCGCTCTTCTACATGCCTAAGAGCCTAGGACAGTATGCTACGCTTCGTTAGGGGCTCAGACGGAAGAGAACAAGGGCGAGGTCTCATCGCGCCTCTCGCTGAACATCATTGCTCCTAGCGATATGCGCATCAATCTAGCTTGTCGGGAGACCGTACCCTCCCACGGTGCCTACCAACCTCACGAACGGTACCTATCCATCACGATTACGCATGGCCGCTTCGATGATTCAGACCCGCCACATTGTACGTGAATCTTATGGCACTGTTCTCGCCCTTATGCAGGAAGGAGAGGTAGGTAGTTGGCGGGAGGAAAATATGGAAGATATGCCGTGTCTCGTGCTCCACCATTGGTTTGGGCAAGGGAGATCTGCTATGTAAGTGCGGAGATATGAAGATATTCCTACGCACCCCAAACTCATTTTTTTCCTCAGCTTTTACCTTGTAATTGAAATTCTGGGACACCCGTTGCCCATCTTCTGTAAAAAACAATAGGTACAGATAGACCACAAGGCATCTACCAAAGAAGCTGGAATGATGGAAACGACCAAGGGCCGATGTTGGTAACAAAGGATAATTTTGAAGTTGAGGCGACAGTTGCTGTTGGGCAACCCACAAAATAGAAGAGGTGCCAAAAATGAAGGTCGTGGATATTGTTTGGAGACAGGTGGCGTGGCGTACGAGTGAGTATCCATGTACGGATCCGTACACGTAGAACGAAGCCGTGAGGAAGGCGAGACCGACGGCAGCGCTGAGCATGGAACTACGAATCATCGTCGGGTCATGGGCTCAGGAGGATGGCACGATGAGCTTGGGGCTTCCTAGGGGTTTGACCTGCCCAGACTGTCCAACACTTTGCTCACAGAAGTGCGCGGCATAGTTAAGGCGCTGGAGCACAGATCCAGCCTCCAGCCTCCAGGCAGTGCTGTCTGGCGGTGTGTGCTGGCTGTCTGCTCCGCGTGTGCCGTTGCCGTAGATAGAACAGTGCTGTCCACCTGGCACCGTGGCCTTTTGCTGTCGTCGCAGGTCGCATTTGTTGCAGGCATGTTTCTGCTTGGGGCCATAGGCCCATAGGAGCTTCGACTCCAGCGACGCTCCTTGCAGCCGAATACCCACCAACACCTCCCCCCCCCAGAGGGGCAGAGATGCGCACGCGCCGATGGCTTCCTGCAACCAAAAGTACCTGACCTGACCACTCGCCATGCGGGCATGGGCTACTAGTTTTCTGCCAGCCGCGCTGGGACTCTGCACGCCCTGCAGCAGAGTTGGAGCCCGTGTACTGACTGCTATGGAGTCAAGTGGAGCCTGCAAGGTAGCCATGCCATCTGATCTGTTACAAGAACAGGACGGTGACCTGACTGGACGATTTACAAGTGGCACTCCGATGGAGTTTCGCATACCAACCCAAAACCCCACGAACGCGAGCCGATTGAGTCGTACATACAACGATTCAACTCTCCTAATCTCCCATGTTGTTTACAATATTAAATACTCTACTTTTGGGGGTTCGAATGAGGACTTCGGTTTAGTCAGGGAGTCTACCGAACGAATATTCACGCGACCTTTCCTGCCCAGGGATTGGAGCAGGAATAGGAGAAGTTCCGGAGGGGTGGTATGGGTAAATGATGGCCCAATATTTCTTGCTTTTCGCTTTGGACGTGGTGGGTGAAAAATATTTTGCAATCCTGGGTTTCCAATGGACAAGGGCAAGCGCCGGCCCAGTCTTACTTCGGGCAATCTAAACCCGTCAATCCGTTTCTGCTCTTCCTGGCCGGTGTGTTCCGTCCTGAAATGCATGGAAATGCATGGATTGGATGGAACGATGCGCCGAATAATGGCTTGTTTACACCGTTGAAGAGTTGTGGTGAAGGGAATGTGAATAATAATGTGAATAATAATGTGAATAATAATAGTAATAATAACAATAATAATGAACGACGAACCCTGCCAACGAACAGGAAGATGGAAATTAACAGGTACTTCGTAGAACGTACTATGTATCTCATAGTAGTCCTCGCCTGCGAAAAAAGCAAAATGTGGGACCAATTACGTTTCACGGTCGGTAACAGTTCGATGGAATGAGCAGCCAATAAAACGTCGCGGTCACACATGTCCATCGTGTAGTCTGTAGATGGCGGCGTTTGGCCCGAGGAAATTGGAGGACGAGTCCGTTGGCACCCGCTTGATACGACTCTGCCACTATTTTCGTCTGTCTGTCTCTCACCTGTCTCCGACCCCCGCCGGCTTTACTGTGGCGAAACATACTCGTTGAGTCGTTGTGAGAGGGCGACACTGCCGCCACACTACTGTACGTTCACGGTACGATGTTTCTCCCCTGTATTCGAAGGAGTCGAGGGAGGGCAGAGGCGGGTTTCCGATAAAATAAAATATAGAGAAGAAGATTCTATGGATAGGGCAATATACTATGTAAAAGTAGATGTAGAATGATTCTCACAAGTCGGACTCGTAATGACAGTGCCTGGTGATCCAAACAGTGGTCCTGTTGTGGCGGAGGGAAAAGAGACAGAAGTGGTCCCTGGAATTGAACACGAAACTCCTTGGTCCTTGAACGACGGTTATATGGGTACAACGCCTTCTCCATGGGGAAAGGTGTCTGGAATCGCTCTGTTCCGTTGGACATTTAGCAGTGGCACTGTTAGGCTGGGTGCGAAAAGTCTTTACATAGTAGTTACCTATGGCAAGAGACCGGCGCTGTCCTGGCACAGTAGAGTACTGCATGGGACCAACTCGGCGAATACTTCGAGTTAAAGCCACACCTTCCATAAATATACGCAGGCACGCAGAGCGTGTATATTCTCCTCCATCTGGCCAGGTTGAACCGAGAGACCTCCCTCTCCTTGTTGGTCTTGGTGGCTGCCCCCCTTTGTGGGCAACAGCAGTAGTGAGGCCCTGTACGAAGTAATAATAGTAATACTGGGTGTTCGTATATTAATAATTATTGTTGCAGGTGCTACACAACCTCCCTTGCTCTTCATTAGGGAGCATTCCTTGGATGCCCGCGGGGCTCTGGTTTCCCCTCCTAACTTTGGAGTTGGCCCGGAGGCACGCAGTGCCTGGACTGTAAAGACGTGGTAGAAGACTAGAAGTCCCGGTAGTTGTGTAGTTACTAGGCAAGGCAATACATACCTACCTGGGTAGATATCGGCGATGACAACAACTGATGTACGTACCGATGTATTATCTTACTTAGGAACAGGAGGAGGGTACCAAAGTCAGTCTGGCAGGTGCGAGAAAGGTTTTCTGGCTTGTTTTGAAATGGCTGAGAACCAGCAGGTCCTGGTAGAGAGTCTAGAGACGGTGTGTGCGTGCGAGCGAGAGAATAATATTAATGAGATAGAGAACGTAGGTCGGAGCAGCGTGTGTGGTGTCTTTGGCGCGCGTTTTATTGGTGGGCACTGGGCTGGTGGAAGTCAAGGGCAGAAGAACAGAAGTGCTTGGGGGCTGGGACTGGCGGCCCTGTGAGGGAAGGCGAAGGCGAAGGCGAGAATTTCTGTGGCCGGCTGGCATAGCAGAACACACATCGATTAGGAGTATTATTGTGGATATTATATTTTTCTCTGCCTACCCACTTATGTATATACTCAATAACTTTCACTCTAGCTACTACCACAGGTATTGGAGGGGGCGTTAAATTTTTTTTGGTTGTCGGGGAGTCATCTTATCCCGGAAACGATGGTATTACTTCGTATCAGCCATTTTATTAGCCCCGTGAGTCTGCTGCTGAATAAAACGGAGGAACCCTGGGCACCTTCCGGGGGGAGTAGGGGCGAAAGGGGTGAACGGATGGGGGAGGTTGAGAAAGGGATAGCGAGGGAAATTTGGAACACAGGAGAGAATAATAATAATGTTAGTTAAGGTGTTAAGGTGTTAAGGTGTTAAGGTAGGGGTAAATACCTACTCTACTTTACTAGGGGACACTGGGAGAGGGGAGACTCGGGAGAGGGAGGGAATGTGTGTGCCAGCGTGGTTTGGGGCACAGAGCGCTGATGAGCTAAAAAGACCAGTTTCTAGTGCCGGCCAGATGGGGTTTAGTGCAGTCTACGCACAAGGCCAAGCAAGAAAACGCTGCCTGGGGGTGCTAGGTGACTGGGTGACTGGGTGACTGGGTGACTGGGTGACTGGGTGACTGGGTTATGTGCACAAGCACACACACACACACACACACACACACACACACACACAGAGAGAGAGAGAGAGAGAGAGAGAGAGAGACATACTCTGTAGAGAGAGAGGGAGAGGAATATAGTAGTCAGTACTGAGTAGTGGGAAACCAGACCATGGCCCTGGCTGTTGTTGATGGTACTAATTCTGCTTGGTGTGTGCAGGTGAGAGAGAGAGAGAGAGATTGTGTGTGTGTATGAGTGTGCGCATAGGCGTGGGTGCGTGTGTATACCTGCTACCGCTACCACTACTACTCCCCGGACCA
>JANIPN010466778.1:0-10704 GCA_027478595.1 Erythroxylum anguifugum
GGGGGGGGGAGCGACAAGGCCTGAACGTGGCCCATCCCTCCCTCCCACGTGCACTTCAGGCATCTCTTTGTATCTCGGCCGTTCAGTTCGTCCGAATCCCAGACCCTAGGCCTCAGGCCCCAGACCTCAGGCAAGGGAGGGAGGGGGAAGGGGGGTGGGAAGGCGCACGATGCTCAGGTAATCGTCGAGATACACCTCGTCTGTTTGAGTCGTTCTTGTCTCATCACGACCCAGGACTAGTGGATGTGGTACTGTCTGTGTGTGTGGGGTGTGACTAATCCTGTCAAGCCATCGGACGAGATGTGACAGCGATGCGTGAGGCAGATGGAGAAGGGGGGAGCATGTTTGTTTGGGAATTCTGACAAACACCCCTCTCGGCCTTTTGCATGCTGTAACGGGCCGCAGAATCCTCCGTGAGATTTGTACATGTATGTACGAGGCTGTGATGATTAATGCTGCCAAACTCACATGCCTGGGGCATAACCCTCTCAAGCCACTTCAGAGAGAGAGAGACATGGCACCAGAGGCACCCACTCGGCAGTCGTATTCCCCCCGACAGTCCACCACCTTCCTGGCCATTTCCACCGCGGTGGTGGAATTTTGGCTATTCTCCGTGTGAGCTTCAATTATCCCCGCTGTCCCGTATCTCCGCGTTTTGCTCCGTCGGGCTGGTACCCGCGCATGCACCGGGCGGCCAATCATCACGGGCATAGTCTGGGCCCGATGACAATTCGCCCTCGCTCAGATGGCCGAAGCTGGAATGTTCTTGCGAATCCCCCACCTCTATTCCACCGAGCAAAGTCCGGGAAAGAAAGAGGCATTAGTTTACGAGGTGAGCAACGCGAAGGCCGTGTTCACCCGCTACGCTATGCTATAAGCTCCCGGGTACAACGACGAAAACCTCAGCGGTGAGGTGAATCCTTGACGTAGCAACGATGAGTCAAAATGGAAGACCCGCAGAGCTTATTCTATTTTAGAGGAGCTGCGTCAGATCCCTCTCTGACCGACGATTGTTGTGGCAAGTGGGCGGGAGAAAAGCGCGCATTGGCTGCACGGTGCAGGGAACCTGTGCGCGGAGGCGTGCGCGGAGAATATCGGACGGGGAAGCCGCAGTTGCAGCAAGCAAGCAGCCAGCAGGCATCCACCTCTCGGCACATGTGCTCGTTGGGCTGAGAATTAACTTTCACCCACACCCGGCACTGGGGGAAAACCCCTCTGGAGAGTGACCCCCCGGCGGAGGCCAGGTAGAGGTCTCGGGTGAGGTCGGGGCCTCGGGGGGCACTCCGAGTCTTGTGATCACTGCTGGTGGTGGTATGTACCTCAATGAGAGGCAAATCCTCCCCCAATTGAGTTTCTCATCGGAGGGAGCCCGAAGATCCAGCAAGCAGCGGGATGACGGGCTCCATGGCTCGTCCATCGCGATCTGTCCGAGCTGATCGACCCTCGTCATTCCTGCCCTCGAGCACTCGCGAAGTGAACACCCCGATCGGGGGAGCATGGGTCTTAGTGCTCTGCTAGCGCTCGTATCGTTCGCCTCGACTAGAACATGTGCAATCACGGTCACCCAGGCAGATGGATAATGTCCACATCGACAGGGATAGCAGCCAATGGAGATGACGCCTGAAGCCAAATATTTGCTTCGTACTCTGCGGCGAGTGGAAAGGCCCAAATGATATGAAGGAAGTGAAAGATCCCTACGGCTGACGTTGGGCCCAGAGGGGAGGCGGAAGGCGGCTGCTAGATCGTGGTGTGTGGGATTCAGGCACCGCCTCACAAATTTTCAGGGTCTTCTCTCTGAGTACCGGGCCCGGCACTCAGTGCGCACGGCTGGGCCGCGCTTACCCCACGATCGACAAATTATTATTCTGATGAAGGCGGGCGTGAGTTGCGGAAATTCAATTCAATTCAATTCACAGACCACGAATCCCGACACCCCATTGAGTGATCTCTCCCATTAGCCACCGCACCGTGATATAGCCTCCATTCATCACCATGGCTGAAGCCGCCAGCGTCTACCCCCCGCTCGAGCAGCGCCCCGTGAAGAACACCATCTGTCTGTTTGACGTCGACGGCACCTTGACCCCTGCGCGGCGCGTAAGTGTTCCGAGTCATCCCTTTGCAGCGCGGATCTGACCCGGTCGCACAGTCCGTCGCCCCCGAGGTGCTCGAGCTGCTCTCGCGCCTCCGCCATAAAGTCGCCATCGGCTTTGTGGGCGGGTCCGACCTGCGCAAGCAGCAGGAGCAGCTGGGCTCGGACGTGCTGCCCGTGACGGCGCTGTTCGACTTCTGCTTCGCGGAGAACGGGCTGACGGCGATCCGCTTGGGCCAGCCGCTCGCCTCCACCTCCTTCCTCGAGTGGATCGGCGAGGAGCGGTACCAGACGCTGGCCAACTGGATCCTGCGCTACATCGCGGACCTGAAGCTCCCGAAGAAGCGGGGCACGTTCATCGAGTTCCGGTAGGTGCATGAGTAGTAGTAGTAGTCGCCAGCTCACATGTTCACGCGCGCAGGAACGGCATGATCAACGTCTCCCCCATCGGGCGCAACGCGAGCAACGCGGAGCGCGAGGAATTCGAGAAGTACGACCTCGAGCACAAGGTGCGGGCCACCATGGTCGAGGCCATGCGCAAGGAGTTTGGCGACTACGGCCTGACCCTGTCCATCGGCGGGCAGATCTCCTTCGACGTCTTCCCCACCGGCTGGGACAAGACGTACTGCCTCCAGCACATCGCCAAGGAGAAGGAGCGCGGCCTCGACTACTCCACCATCCACTTCTTCGGTGACAAGACCTTCCAGGGCGGCAACGACTACGAGATCTTCGCGGACAAGCGCACCGTCGGGCACACGGTCAAGAGCCCGGAGGATACCATGGCGCAGCTGAAGGAGCTGTTCCAGCTGTGATCCGTCGGCGATGGAGACATGTGACCATGAGCGAAAATGGGGACGTAAGCTTGATAGTATAGCATTGCTAGCGTGGATCGAGCGTGGTGCTCTGGATCCCTAACTCTAGAGTAGTAGTGGAGTGCTTCCATTTCTATGCCGCTGCGCTAAATATATGAGATTTGATGGTAGCCATAGCCCCTTACTTTATATCTTCACATCAATAAGCGCCAGGCACCGAGGATGATAGCGGCTGTGCCTGTGCAAAAGCCCCTGCAGTCAAAGTTAATCCGAGGTTCAATAGAAATCTTCAGGGAGAGGGACTCACATCAACCACTGCAGGGTGCTGAACTTCACCCCCTCGATCCGCTCCCGGAGGTTCGCCACCTCCTGCTCGATGCGGGACTCGGTCTCTTTCAGCTTGAGCTCCTGCGTGTTGGCCTCCTCGCGGATGCGCCCCTTCTCGAGGTTGAGATCGAGGCGCACGCTCGCCTGGGTGCGGGAGATCTCGTCGCGCAGCTTGGAGTTGAGCTTGGCCAGGTCGTTGGCGAGGCGCTCGTGGTTGGTGCGCGTCACCTGGCTCTCGGTGCCGTCGGAGGTGAGCAGCTCGGAGCGCAGCTTGGTGAAGTCGACCTTCTGCGTGTAGGACGCGCGCTCCGCGTCCTCGCGCGGCACCATCGTGCGCGTGAGGTTCTGGATGCTCTCCTCGATCACGTCCGCCAGCACCCGCATCATCGCCGCCGCCTGCTCCTCGCTGAACCCCTCGTCGCGCAGCCGCTGCACGAACTTGAGCGTGTCGAAGTGGTGGTCGCGCAGCCGCCGCGGCGTGCTGTGGAACGGCCGCACCGTCACGTCGCTGGCCAGGCTCGATGCCGAGTCGGCCCGCCGCCGCGGCGTGCGCGAGCCCGCGGGCTCGAAACTGCTGACCAGCGCATCGAACAGGGTGCGGGTGAGTTGGGCTTGCTGCCGTGAGCGCACCAGCGGTGCCGAAGGTCGTGGTGGCGAGGCGGCGAGGTGGAGCGTGCGATAGGTGAAGGGTTGCCGTTTTTCGGATGCTGTGCGGGAGGAGCTGTGGAAGAGCGGTCGTGCGGCGATCGGCAGTCCGCGCACGGCGGACGCCTGCCAGGTGAGTTGCGGCAGGAGGAACCGTGGTATGCTCGCTTTGGCTACTGCCATCGTTGCTGTTGTTGAAGGTGGGATACCGGGGTTGTTGAAGTTGCTGGCTAGATGTAGCGGAATGAGTGGGCAGATGACGGGATCAGCCGGGACTGGCTGCTGGAGGCTTAGTCATTCCATCGTCCCACCCAGCCAGACAGGGTGTGGTCGTCCTGCCGCCCTTCAATGGACTTGTCAGTGAGTTGGTTAGTACCGTAGTTGAACCTCAACCGATAATAGGCTACGAACGGGCGATTCCCAGAAGTCTCGAAATAGAATGTATTTTTAGAGCCTGCCCGACATGTGATATTAGACGTATTCACGTCGATACTTTTCCGGGCTGGCCGTACGTCATGGCGACCGGCCGAGAGCTGCAGAGCATTCAGGACGGGGTTTGGAGAGGATCAATCCCGCTCGAGATCCGTCTTGCTCCAGCTGATTGCCGCACTTACGATAAGTCTGATCCTTACTTGGTATGCCTCGCTTTCGTTGTTTACTTCGCTGTCCTGATTTGTCGTAGATTCAAGGTCACAGGCTCTCATACTTGCCATTTCTCCTCCCCCGCTTACGGGAGTTCTTCATATCTGATGTCATTCACGAGTCGTCTGTCTCCGAAGCGTGGTTTTCGTTCGAGGAAGTCCCATTGAAATGGCACTACCCTATCGGTCTCCTGTATGATCTCTTCTCGGGAGCCCCGCCGGCCCATGCATCCGCAAATGTTCCAGGGAGGGATCGCTCTCACAGTAGAACGCGTTCGCCCACCCGGCCAACAGAGCCAGAGGATCCCACACCACTACCATGGAAACTCAGACTACATTTTTCAGGCTTTCCAGACAGTCTCCTTGTTCGATTAGACGGGGAGGAGCGAGTCATACATGATGCATTTATCAATAGCGTGAAAGAAGCGGATTTTCTACGTAATGGTTCAGCAAATGCTATTATGAAGCTTTCGAAGGATGACTCTACCGGTCTATGGGACTCCGTTAAGAATTGTACGGCAGAATCCAAAGGCTTTGACGATTACTAACATGTTACAGATGATCAATCTACGTTTCTCAATATACACAATAAACTGCTCCCTGCGCCCTCAGAACTCCGCAACATCCCCTTAAGGGTATATCTACCCTCAACATCAGTACCCAATCCCACTTCTCCACCTCTTTCGTCTCCACCAGGCTCGCCACAACCTGATGAAGGAAAGAGCAATGTCATCCAACCGACACACCTCCGAGTCGTGCAGCCCCTCGTGAGCGCTAGACTTCCTCATACTGGCGTTCAACAAACTATAGGAACCGCCTTGCATTCAGCGTTACCCTCTCTCTTCCCAAGTCGAAAGACCCCCATTCAAGCCTACCCAATCTTACACGGTGCCGTTCTGCCTATGAACGCGATTCTCGATGAAGTACTGCGGAGCGCAGCATATATGGATGGATGGTTGCATTTGGGTATAGAGATGCATGGATGAGCTATCACATTCTAGAGCATACAGGTACATGTATTTCGCATCTTGTCAAGTCGTCTCTCGCGTTCCATTCTACTAGTTGCTGGGATGTCTTGTGATTTCATTTCCTGTCGCCGTTACACTCACCTTTCAGAATCAGTACGCTAGCTGAAGCGGTATGTTGCGATCCTTAGGAGATGTTGAACCTTCAAACTGGTAGCATTCAATTCCCAGGAGCTGCAAGCATGCTCGTATTGGTCTACTCCAAAGATGATCGCGCAGTAGAGCGACAGAAAGCCACTCTCCAAATTACAAGAAACAGTCGATCAGCAAAAACATCGAGATTCCGCCCAATGACACTGGAGATCCGATAGAACCGCCCACTCGCCTGGCGAGTGACCTGACGTTTCTTTATCTGTGGAGCCAATCCACCTTGACCAGGATCTGGAATTGTTCAACATTGTGCTCTGAGATCTTCATGCCGACAACATTTCCATCGCTCTCTAGGAAAGAAGCTAGCGATGATTACCGGACAGTATCATGACTGAAACACCGACCAACGTCTTGTCTTTTTCAACTAAAGGAGTGGCTTCATGAACGGAGATGCCCAACAGCTGCAACGTTGACATGAATTATACCTCAAGTAACGACCGGGTTTATGTTTCGATGAACTGTGCTGGCTACGCGACAAGGGATGTTAGGCATTCCCAACGAGACGAATCATCAGGGAAGCTTCTAAGAGCGAGCCGGTCTGTGCACCTGTTGCGGAGGGCGATACACTATTCGCTAGTCTGTTTACTGCCAGCAATGAAGACATTGGACCCTCTTCGAATGGGACTGATTGTTGATTCACTGGCAGTAAGGACTATAACCGGGTTTCATTGAAATCAAGAGGCAATGACTACTCAATCCACCAGTAGATACCCGAAACTCACGGATGGAGGCTAAGGCCTGAGCGTTACGCTGAGAGTGCCAAGAATCATTACGCACAACTTAAATATCGGCTTGCAGTGCGAATCTCTATCTCCATCCCATCACCTTGTCTTCCGTTGTTGAGATCTCCCGTGTGAACGACTAAAACATGAAAGGGTCGTCCGAACACTTCTTTGATGTCGGTGAACGCCGCTTCAGAGTCTCACATGCAACTCTTGAGAAGAGCCCTTACCTCAAGAGAATGCTTGTGAAAGGTGGTGAATTTGGAATTCTCCCGTTTCTGGATCAAGATGGGGACACTTTCGCTCATATTTTGCGTTACCTTCGATCGGGTGTTTACCCAATCCTGTACAGCAAGGCTTCTGGATACGACTACCAGATGTATGCATTGATCTACGAACAAGCAAATTTCCTAGAGCTTGAACATCTAGCAACATGGATCAAGGATCAACAGTATCAGGGAGTCATCAAGACAAGTTACCGCCATGCAATCAACGACAAATCGTTCAACGCCGAGGAGACAGATGCCAAAACTACACAAGTCGAGTTCGAAAGCATGCTCGGAGCTGAGAGCAGCTATGTTTGCCCACGGGGTATACTTCTCCACCATGGCAATCCAGACAACTGCGGCGCTAAATGCAAGAAAAGTCAACCAGACATTGGGCAACAGTATTTGGCTAAAGTGGTTGAGAGAACAGCCATAACGAAGATCTCGACAGAGTTGGACCTTGCGAAATGTCGTGCCAGGGACAATAACGGTGTCAATTTTCAAACTCTGACCACAAGAAACTACTACCCAGGGGGGGACTTGTGGGCGTACAGGGATCAAGTCCAGCCCGACAGTGATTTGCTGTGATCCTCTAGGCACACGACACAAGCTAGAGAGAAGAAGCAATCTCATTTCTCAACTCGTTTTGTTCCTATTGCCTAATCCTCCTCTCCCATGGAGCCGTGAATGAGAATACCGTTCAAACAATCTGTTACACCAGCCTTCTCAGAAGTGTGGCCGGATCTAGCTAGGAGCCGTAGAACCTAGTAGTGAAGCTATCCGCAAGAGCGGAGAGTACGCATTAGTGCCTAACCCATAGTAGATCGTCCGCCCTTAGGCCTGTGCCGCTAGTTGAGACGGGTGATAGCGGCTTCTACCGCCCGGATGTTGCTAACCACAGGCTTAATTCGACAACCCTAGCCTACGAATCCAAACAACCATCTCACTTTTTCCCTCTGCATGCATTATCCCCTACCGTTTTCAAGGCTCCGATGCTATGACTGCGATTTCGTTTTCTTCTTCACTTCCCGGCCTTGCTTTGGGAGGCTTGTCGTCGCTGTCAGACCAGTCTGGAAATGGATCGTCGACAGGGTCAGTGCCATCGGCATATTTCCACGTCCGATCATACCACCAGTTTCTCGATGGATCTCCCAATGGTCGTTTGGAGGGAAAGGGGCGCTGGTCTAAAGCTCTTGGCAGGACTTTGAACGGGTCACCGACTCTTTTGCGCATCCTAGTTTTCTTGCCTCTATCTTGCTCTTCCCACTTCTTTTTCCCTTGCCGAGCTGACCGATCAACGCATACGAAGTGCTTGTAATCAGTTTTCTCGTACAAGTTGAAATGTTTGATTGCAGGCCGCTTCCTAGTGCTGAAACGACCACTTTCAGTGTCAGAGTCAGTAGAAAACTCTTCGTTTTCACTCCAGTCAATATTTCCCCCAGCGTCATCATCTTCATGAGCCCCCCAGCACCGTCCTGTATCATCGAAATGATCTTTATACCCTCGTCCACAATGATGAATTTCTCTGTATTCCGCGCACACATCTTTAGTTGGGCGAAGGACGGCAAGAGATGAGTCCATTTTGATGAGGGCGTTCTTATCATTTCCGGTTCTGAAGTAGTCTGTCTGCATGGCATCTTTGTATTTTTGGTTCTCGAGCCACTTGATGAGGTTGTCCACGCCAAAGAATTTAGCTTGTTCCAGTACAAGTCCATACATGGCATAGTCATGGCCTCTGGACTGATCGTAGATCAGGGGGAAGATACCGTGCCGGAGGTATCGAAGGATGTGTACAAAGGCATCAGGATCGGCGTCCACGAAGATGGGGCTATCTTGAGGAAGCTCCTCCCAAGCACCGCTGAAAAGCTGTTTGAAGTACTCACTACCTTGAGCAAGTGTTTCTTTGGTGGTGTGGAAAGACCGCTCTCCTGTTTGGAGAAGGATCCTGGTTGCCATTTTCAAGGCAGCATACTCGTAGTGGATTGTGTGAGAGTTTTCATGAGGGACAGAGAATGTTTTCGACCTGAAAGCAGAAATTTGGTTGAGAGGATAAAGAGATGAAAACACCGCTTTTTTTTTTTTTTTTTCATCGAACATTGTGTTGTCTGATAGTTTAACCAAATTCTTCCAGGCTCGCGGCTATCTCCACCTACGCATCTGGTAAACATAGAAAGATCCAATTTTATCCTATAGAGCAAGCCTACACATAATCCAGAAAGTAGTAAGAGCACTGTTTAGACGATATTCACATCCATTTCTTTACATGGAAGCCGCTCATTGTCGTCTATTATCGATATGTAAGTTCTGCTCGATGGATCGAACTACAATAGTTCCCGGCTCCTCCGACGCCCCACAGATCGTTGGAAACCTTTAGAAAAGTCTTGTTTCAAGCATTCTATGTACAGGTAGCAATGGCATCATGTTGGTGGTGGTGATGCTCTATAGGATTTTGGGCCAAGGTAAAGCGGTACGTGACCGATTACCGCTGTACGGCGGGTAACGGTATCGCAAAGCTACCGGACTCCATGAATCATGCTGTCCGCGCAGGTAGTTGCGCACGTTACGCGAGACATGACAGCCCGACTGTCGTCGTGATACGGATGTAAAGCGCACCGCACGGGCCGAACTTCTGTCGCTGTCGCTACCACGGCTGTTGCTCCTGCTGCTATGACATGCCCAGTCCGATTCGTCAAACAACGCCAACATCTTTGTTGAAGACATTGGTGCATCGGTCCTTACGTGCGTGCTCATTCCCGCCAATAGGCCTAGATCCCGGGCACATCTAACGGATCTTCCACTCGAAGATCCGTTCTCGCTTGGGCATTGGCATCCCATCTGTGATTCGTTATCGTTGATTTGTGTTTTCTCTCGACGATCGTCACTATCCCCTGAGCTGAAGATATCGCCATGCAGATCCCGAGCAGCTTGGATTTTAGGCGCCGTCGTAATTTTTTGGCGTTTGGCGCTCAGTGGGGATGATTGCGAAGACTTAGATCCATTGCTAGAATCGCTGCAATCACGCTGAGAGGCAGCGACGCTTGCCGTGCCCTTGAGGCTTACTGCACCTCTGCTCGAAGGGGCGCGCCGAACTTGCTGCTGATCTTGAACCAACTTTTGTTCCTCTGCAGTTAGGTGGCGACGAAAATCTCCGAGATCCCTGTCGTCTTGATCCTTAGCGTGGCGATGTTTCCGATGACTGCGAAAGTGATCCGTCCGGATGAAGATATATATCTTTCGACCGCCTTTGCAAGCATCGCACACATACCCGAATGTTGTATCGTGTACTTCTTGATGCCGCTTCAGATCAGCCTTGCGGCGAAATGTCCTGCCGCAGTTATGGTCCGCGGTGCAGGAAAAACGTGGTGGGCTCGGCGGGCCGCTGTCAGAGCCAGCTACTGTGGTGGTTGGTCGGCTCGAAGTACTGTTATTTTCGTTCAGCCGCTTCCGTTTCTTGAGGACCGCCCGTTCCGCCTTATTAGATCGCGCCATTTTTGCCAATGGTCCTGCGCTCTCTGACTGACCCCAGTACGTTTGCCTTCCCGGACAACGGCGATCTCTGCCGGGCGAGCTTGACCCTCCAGAATCACGCGCTGCAAGTCGGCGTTAGGGTTGGGCGGTCTCGCAGCGGTCAGGGCCGGTCAGCCTAGGACAGCAAGGCTCTCTAGAGGCGGAAGTGCGGCGCTCTCCGCTGCAAGGCGCCCTCCGCTCCGAGGCGCCCTCCGAGTTCGGCGTGGGAGTGGGAATAAATAGAGGCGCTCCTCCCCTCGGTGATGGTAGGCACAGTGCACAGTCAACGTTGCGACCGGACTCTTTCGACCAGATTGTTTCTCAATCGGTTTGTCGGGCTCGATGAGTCTCGAGGCAGAATGAGGATCGCTGCGACCTTTCGCACGTACTCGTGAGCGGCAAGAATCACGACTTTGCGATATGCCTTTGTCGTATCAGCCCAAGTCAATTAGCAATCGACATTCAAGATCGTCCTGTGCGCCGCTTCTAGGACTGTTGTCCGCCTTACGTTTGTTTTCGA
>JANIPN010466988.1:0-12926 GCA_027478595.1 Erythroxylum anguifugum
TAATTAATAATAATAGTAATTAATAATAATATTATTATTCACAATAAAGAATAATAATAATAATAATAAATTAATAATAATAAGAATAACTTATTAAAAATTAATAATAAAATTAATAATAAAATTAATAATAATAATAAATTAATAAAATTAATAAAATTAATAATAAATTAATAATCATAATAATAACTTATTAAAATTAATAATAATAAATAAATAAAACTAATAAAATTAATAATAACAATAATAACTTAATAATAATAAAACCAAACATATTTTTGTTTTCAGTTTTTTATTATAAATCTCAATCAAACATGTTTTTGTTTTCAGTTTTTATATTGCAAATCTCAACCAAACATGTTTTCGATTTTTTAGAAAAAAAAACATAAACTAAAAACAGGAAACAGAAACCAAAAATAACAAAAGAAATAAAAGTGGAACCAAACGACCCCTAAAGTAATTGGTATTCCCATTTATTAAGTTTAACCTCTCGCGTACTAAAGAACGAATAACTATAAATCTCTATTACATGCATTTGTTGAAGTTTGTAGCAATCATGTACTTCTACCTATCCAACAAGGAAATTAAGTTCAATATTTAATTCTAATTTCTATTGAGTTTAATTTAATAGTTAGTTGGGTATATTGTCTCATATTTAATACCTTCTAACTCAACAGATAACTCAAACCTTATGATCAGTATATATCTGAAATGTCTCTCCATACAGATAATGTCTCCAAATCTTTATAGTAAAAACAACTGTAGCAAGCTATAAATCATGTACTGGATAATTAATCTCGTGAGACCTTAATTGTCTCGATGTATATGCTATCACTTTGTCATACTGCATCATTACACATCCCAACCCATGATACGACGCATCACTGTATACTACATAACCTATAATTTCTGATGGAATAATTAACACCGGTACTGTAGTCAACCGATGCTTAAGTTCCTCAAAACTTTTCTGCCAATTGTTATTCAATCTGAAAACTACATTCTTCCTCAGAAGTTTAGTCAAAGGGGCTGAGATCAATGAGAACCCCTCGACAAACCTTCGGTAATATCCGGCTAATCCTAGGAAACTCCAAACTTATGTTACATTCTTCAGAGTCTCCCACTTCATTACTGCCTCTATCTTCTTCAGATCCACTTGTATGCCTTGTCCAGTTACTATGTAACCCAGAAACATTACTTGATCCAGCTAAAACTTACATTTACTGAATTTGACATATAGTTGTTTCTCCCTCATAATTTGTAAGATTACTCTCAAATGTTCAGCATGCTCTTCTCTGCTCTTCAAGTATACTAAGATGTCATCGATAAACACAATTATAAAATGATCTAGGTAGGGCTGAAACACTTTATTCATCAAAGATATAAATGCAGCTAGGGCATTGTTAACCCAAACGACATTACTAAAAACTCAAAGTGCTCATACCTGCTCTTGAATGCACTTTTCTTTACATCAACCTCTGCTATCTTCAGCTGATATTACCCAAATCTCAAGTCCAACTTAGTGAACACCCGATCTCCCTACAGCTGATCAAGCAAGTCATCAATTCTAGGCAACGGGTACTTATTTTTCACTGTTACCTGATTCAGTTGCCTATAATCGATGCACAATCTTAGAGTTCCATCTCTTTTCTTCACAAATAAGACTGGAACTCCCTAAGGGGATACACTAGATCTAATGAAACCCTTTTCCAGTAACTTATGTAATTGAGCTTTCAATTCCTTTAGTTTCACAAGTGCCGTCCTATATGGAGGAATAGATATAGAAGCATCCCCTGAAACTAAGTCGATCATAAACTCTGTTTCCCGATCTAGAGGTAAGCCAGATGACTCAGCGGGAAACACATTCAGGAATTCTTTGACAACAAGAATGTCCTGTACATTCTGCTTAGTTTGAGTATCAATGACGTGAACCAAATAAGCCTCACGTCCCCCTTGTATCAACGTCAAAGCACCCACGAATGAGATCAACCTGGTTAGCACTGCTTAACTAATACATCGAAATACTACTCTCGGCTGATTAGGAGATTCTATAATTACCTTCTTAGTATAGCAGTTCATGATAGCCCTATGAGCAGTGAGTCAATCCATACCTAGGATAATACCTATCTCCCTTAACTTTACTACAATTAAATCTGCCTCCAATTATGCCTGAACAATCCTAATCAAGACATCTTGCAGACTTCTCCTATTAATGTAGTACTACCTATCGATGTACTCACCTCTAATCCATATTTTAGCAGTTTCCTATCATAATGCAACCTAGATGTCAGATGCGATGCGATAAAAGAATGCGTAGATTGAGGATCTGGCAATACAAAAGCTTCATAAGCAAAAAGAAGTAACACACCAGCAACGACATCCGGAGAATCCTGGGCCTCCTGTCTGGCTATTGTATATACTCTAGCTTAAGACTGCGGTCAATTGCTCTGCGCCTCAGTCCTGACAGTACGACTCTCAAAACTCATTTTGCCTTTACAACAACCTTTCCATCCAGATCCACTAGGTCAGCTCTACTGGACAGTTGGTTTAGTTATTAATCCTCCTCTCACACCAAACTGAGCTGCAACAATGGCAAAACAATCTCTGATTCAGTACTGAAGAGAGTCACAACGGAAACAAGCTCCTGATAATGTCCAACACTCATCACCATGTCTCTTTCCACAGTGCTCACAATTAGGCATCTGTGGTGGTTTCCTACTAACAGTCCGTCCTCCAAACACTTGACCTCTACCAGAGCAACCAATGCTGCCTCTCGGCCTCAACCCAGACTATCTCAATCTCAATTGTGATCGAGATGATCTACTTTGGCGTTTCACGAATCTCTTGCTAGATTCAGCTTGAACTTAGCCAGGTCTCTTCATTCTAGACCCTTGCCCATACTTTGCTTATCCCTTTCTCAATAGCTGCTCAATTATGATCGGGACAACTCTCCACTTAGTGAAACTGCTCAAGTTGGTGATTGCCAGCCTTGTCCTTATCTCCATTTTCAACCCATCTTCAAATCTCCTACACTTGTATTCCTTAGTAGGAATCAAAGCAATAGCATACCCCATCAATTCATTGAACTTGATCTCATATTCTGCCACAGATACATTGCTCTGCTTCAAATTAAGAAATTCCTTCATCTTTCTGTCCAGGTAGATCTTGGACATGTAATTCTCCCTAAAGACCTTCAGAAAGTCTTCCTACTTCAAGTTACAAGGCCTGGTGGTATTGCTTGGAACAGTTTTCCGCCATTGGTATGCTAGGCCTTTGTAACATCCCACTATGATAGAGTATATACCGAACATCCAGAGGACATTTAAGTACATATCCTATGACAATGGTATGTTAGAGCAAACATAATCTCTTAAATGGCATAATAAAGAATATACAATACTTAAAAACCTCAACACTTCATTTCATTCATTAACAGAAGTTTACATTGTAGTCATTGAAACAAATATTTACAATCCTTTATACAAAAGTTCTACATGGCAAAGAAACTACAAAATACAATCTAAAACTCTTCCGATGTCAGCTGACGGACCTTTTAGCCATAACTTAATCCAAAATGTTTCTCTAGACAATCTTAGGAACTAGGTCTCCTGTCTCGTACCTAAAAGGTCACGTTGTAATTTTTTATGAGTTTTTTGAACTCAATGAGTGAACCATCATTGATGATCTCACTCAGGTCAAATACTCAAATATCACACAATAAACCAATTTCACAAACATTCTTTCAGAACATGAATAACCCAATCAATCACATTATTATGGCATATCACTTTATCATCACAAGTTCAGAAAATATCTCATGATCATATATTTCATAATCATAAGTATACAAATGCAGATGCATATGAGACTCTAGATTCGTGATTATTTGTTGTGATCGAGCACCTTTCAGATACAGATATAGATACTGGCCAATTGGGCTCAGTTAGATACAGATATCACAGAGCAAAGCTCTACGTGCAAAATTTTGAGCTTAAAGGTCTTTCAGTTTGGCTACTCTAATCACAACGCTTTTATTTGAACATGCATTTTATGAAATGCATCAAATTACATAATATATTATGAATAACATTCACTTATGATGCACAAATAGAATCTTATATTCATCGGACCTCAGTTCGGCATTCAACTTTTGTTGAGTATTCTAAAATCACTCAGATATAAACAAAACACTTCCAATACATTCCTGAATATCAAACTCCTCATACCATTAAAGTCCAAAATTCACATACAAATCACAAACAGTTCAATAATTAAAAGTTAAACAAAATAAATCAATCCTAGGAAGATCATCTAGGTTAACTTACAGTACGCTCCAATTATACTATTGCCTGGATGGTCCGGCAATGTCTAAATGGCATCCAAATTGAGCATCTAAAATCATACAATTCACACATAATTCACATTACAAAGTCAATCAATCAAATAATTATTCATTTGTGTGAAAATATACATATGTCATGTTCAATGCATGCCTAATGATTATTCCAGGTATGTTTACTTTATTCACAACTTAATTCATGATCATTCATACTTCAAAACTCATATATGTATAATTTGAACTTAGGTTTACACCTCAATAATACAAATTTATTCTAAGTTCATCACTCAATCATGTACTAAGGTTCATAGCTCAGTACACTTGATTTTTATAACGTCATCAATCGATCATTACCCATCCTATCCTAGTAAATTCAGATGACAATGCATTTTGGTGGAGAGGAAGGACAATGTGTGAGGAGCTTGTAGTCAAGTCAATCAGAGGTCTAGAGAAGAAGTTATAGTCAAAAGAGTGAAGGGTGTTCAAAGCTTTCAAATAGTAGTATACCTTCACTGTTACGATCGTGCTTGTGCACGATCGTTCACTTCCAATTGATACTCCTCTATCACGATCGTGCACTAATGTTCCCTTTCTGTCATGATTGTGCTTATGCACGATCATGCACTACCTTTTATTCAAGTATCATTCCAGTTTTTCTTAAAATAGTATTTCGGGCCAATTTTTCATGACCATTTTAATAAGGAAAATGAAGTATTTAGACAATAAATTCTTCTAAAAAAATGTTACCATATGTATTAAATTTATAATGAAACTAATTTCATGCAGTTTGGTTCAGTATTATGCAAATTATACTTAAAAATACTACAGACTATTCCCAAAATGCAACAAAATCCAAAAACTCAACTTTAAGCCAAATTTTGAAACTTTTAGAGATAGAATTAAAATTCAATTCCTATATAAAAAATATAGAAGTATGTCTATAGTTTAATCTAAAATTAAAATCATCCCATTTGGATATCTAAAAATCATGTTATAGCCAAAATACCAATGCATGTTCAATGAAAACACTACAACTAGCATAATCCATCACAATCAATCATTAACATCATATAGAATTCATCCTAATTCATCCTCATAAATTCTCTATCATAACATGCTATAAACACTAATCATTTACTTACATGTTTAACTCCAATTCCAGGTCAAAAGATCAATCCAATCCAGTACTCCAAATAAGCACATTCAAGGTAAAACTTAGATGGATTTCGGCTAGGTTTAGTAAGACTAATTCAAGTTGATCTTTTACTTAACTTTATGAGGCTAAAATGAGGAATATTTTTTTAACAATTAGGCACAACCATAAGCAAGTTTAGGGAGGTGAAAGAAAAGAGTTTTGACGGTGTGAGTGAGAGAAGAAAGAACAAGAATGAGCTGAACCAAATTTGCTCCTGTTGAATTTTACACCTAAGGTGTTAGGTGTCATCTAATGGAATGGCCATATGTCAAAAGGCATGTTCAACATGTATCAAGTATATATGATGCCATATGTCACCCTTTAATCAGTCCACATGTCTCATTATAATTAGTCCATATGTCACAGAATAATTGGTCCATTTTGTCATTTAATTACTAGTCCATTTGTCACTCATTTAACTATGCTAAATGTTACTCAATTTTAGGCTAAATCATCCAAAATTTTCATGTATCAATTTATCCTACCACTTGCCTCCAAATGTACATTTCACTCCATCAATTTCCCAATCCATACATTAATTCCAATTTACTCATTGAAATCCAATCATACTAAAATTTAAAACATTAATTCATAATTCACATCATGATCACTTAACATTTTTCATACCGCAAAATAAGTCAATTGAGTGCATATGCTATCTTTGTACTGTGTTCTAATATCAATTCGTGTATGAATGCTAATTTTATGCATGCATACGCAATACTTAATCTAGGGTTAAACCCTAAGCACGTTCCAGAAAAGAGGATATCACAACCTTGCAGAAGGGAAATTGCATAGTCGAACTTCTCATCCGACTCACAGTCCATCTGATCAAAGATCCTCTCCCTTCTCTCTAGCCATCCCTCGACCTCTGCAGGGTCTGTACTTCCATAGAAGTCCATAACCCTTGTTTTCTTAGCTTATTGTACCTCCTTTCCCTTCTCTTAGGAATTCTCGAAGACATTCTCTCATATCGAGATACTGATGACTCTCTACTGGCTCCTACTGATTCTAGGTCAGCTGATTGCCCCACTTGATCACATATGGCAGATGACCTATAATAGAAAATAACTTTAATTACTATTTGAATTTCTCACGATATTTCATGTCTAATATTCCTATATATCCTTGTGGATGCCAACCATGCCCTGATACCAAGAAATTGTAACATTGCACTACCATAGAGTATATACCAAAACATCCTGAGGACATTCAAGTATATAAACTATGATAATGACATGTTAGAGCAGTTATGACACTAACTTAATCATGGCATCGTCATTTATACAAAAATGTCACAATATTTGACAACTCAAAATTCTTTATTTCATTTCGTAAAATCGAATATGTACATTGTAGCTTTACAAAACATCCATATATATATACATCATCAAAACTAATCTGAGTTTACATCTCTGTATACCTAACATGCTACATACATGAGGAATTAAACAAAATTTCTATCTAAGTCCTTCAGTCTCAACTTACCGACCTTTAAGTCATTTCTTCGATCAAGAAGTACAAGAACTATACTTCTTCTAAAGTCTCTCTGTCACTAGTATCCTCTCTCGAACCTGAAATATCAACGTTACAATTTTAGTAAAATTTACAAACTCATTGAGTTAACCATCCTCTATGGTTCACTCATATCATATAACACATCAACTCATACAATCACATAATTCACATCATTTCATTTATCATCATATAGAATCACATAATACTTTGTTCACAATTTTCACATTCTCATTCAACATAATTCAATAATACATTTCAATGATTCAAAATTACATATGCAATGCTTATGAGACTCACTTTCATTTATTACTTTGTTATGACTGAGTTCCTTTTTACTGGACCATATCCCTTGTAGATACTGGGCTTGTTCAGGTATTGTTACATTCACATAATCATTCAATACATAATTTAAAATAAACAAATAATTAAGTGAGACCATCTAGGTTACTCACAGTTTGCTTAAAATAGCTATTGCCTCGAAGTCCTGGCAACATCTGGATGTTGTCTCTCAAAATTCTCTTCTATAACATGCAACATACACTTACACTTATCACAACTTTGCACAATTATATAAGTACTCATTTAGGCACATATGTATATACGGATTATGTACAATGTATGCTCAATGACAATCTCAAGTATGTTTCCTTTATTCACATCATATGATCATTCATATCTGAAAACTCATATATATCTAATTTGAACTTAGGTTTACACCTCAATAATAGAAATTCATTCTAAGTTCATCACTAACTCAATCACTCCAGCTTTTACTCAAAATAGATTTTTTAGGTCAATTTTACATGGTCATTATGACAAGGAAATTAAGGTATTTAGGCAACAACTTCTTCTAAACAAATGTTCCTATATGTCTTAAGTTTCTAATGACACTAAGTTCATACAATTCGGTTCAGTATTCTGTAAGTTATACTTAAAATACTTCAGACCATTCTTAAACTGCAACAGTACTCAGTACTCAATTTCGAGCCAAACTTTGAAACTCTAAGAGACCAAATTAAAAATTGATTCCTTTATAAAATTTGCATTCATATTTCTCTAGTTTAATTAGAATAAAAATAATTCCATTTGGAGATCTAAAGATCAAGATATGACCAAAATGTTGATTCTTGTTCAGTGAAATCACTCCATTTAACAAATTCCAGTACACTTCATCATTTTCATCCTAAATACATCAATCAATCATTATAAATCCTTTCATAATGAATTCATATGGCCATGAAATTTTTTGGATAAGAAATAAAATGTGTTAGGAGTTCTTGGTCCAAATTTCAAGTCAATCGGAGTTCCAGAGAAGAATTTATGGTCAAAATAGTAAAGGGTGTCAAAAATTGTCAAAAGACATTGCACCTTCACTATCACGATCGTGCTTGTGCATGATCGTGCACTTCCTATTGATTCCCCTGTCACGATCATGATTGTGCACGATTGCGCAATGCATGACGCTTCCACGATCGTGTAACTCCTAGATAATCCTTTCTGTCACGATCGTGCCACTGAAAACATCATAAGCTAAACCCGTGCTGACGAATAACCAACCTACAATGATTAGGGAGGGTATAGTAATGCTATGAATCACCCAATATCGAATACTGGTGATAATATCAGCAAAAGAACATTCTCTTGTCGTTCCAGACATGTTGGGCTCCATATATTCTTGTACAATCAAAACCAGGAAGAATTTAGTTTAGATGTAGGATACCTATCCAGAAGTTTTTCAACTCCATCATATATGATGGAATCATCAAAGATTTGACCTTTTCAAACTCTGTCTGTAACTCAATATAGGCTCAGGAAAGGGAAACAAAGAGAAAATGTGTACGAATGAGAGATTCAGTAACAAGAAGAAGGAGATCGTGTAGCTCCTCTGAGGAAGCACGATCGTGACAGATGTTCTTTGCTAGATTTTTACAAAACTCTAGATTTTTCATCTCTTTTACTAAATTCATCATTTCTAACGTATGTCCTCTTTATTTCCTCTTCATTCCTACTTCCATTTCAGCTCAACTCAATCACAAACAAATCAAAATCTATTATTAATCACAAACATCAAAACCCGAACATATCAAACACACATTCCTCATATTTTCTGCATTTCTTCATCTTCATCAACACCTTCATTTCATCTATAACTTATCATATTTATTCTTCCCATATCACGACATCACATTACTCCTTTTTCGTTAACTCTAGACTTATTTTAGTTTATCTTTAAAACACCTAAAGAGATTCACGTAATAATAGTGAAAATAGAGCATATGCATATCATCTTTCTATGAATTTTATGCACTCTTTTTATACACATTTTCAATAATCTTTCTATGTCAAAAATCATTTCAACATCTTATGAAATATTTATTATTAAATATTCAAAAGCAAGACATGCGTCACACCCTAGTTTCTCATTCACGTTTCAGCAAATATACATCCTCATTTTATAAACATTTAACTGCTAACTAACATGATGCTATTTCATTATCATTTAATCACCCTCCAGCAATTGGATGACAACCTTCAGCTTCATCTCATCAGGCAGCCCCATATCATGAAATGTCTCCCCGGTCCGCCTCATCAAAGATTTGGCCTCTGTAACATCACCGTGCCCATAAAAAGTACCACACTCGGGGCTCCTTGCCTCTTTGATATAACTTGAGATTTCAAACATCAAGTGTTGCCCTAGTGCATGACTAGGTACCGTTACTGGCCGCTGTGGTGGCGGTACTTATGGTGGCATCTGTGGCACTCCAGTCCTAGGCTGTTGCTACATAGTATACTGTTCCCACCATGTCATCACCTGCTGCAGAGCCTCCCTTAGCACCGTTGGTAAATCAGGTTGCGCTACCACTGGTGGTATTACGGTGTGAGGCTGCTTATGGGCGGAAGAGCTAACAATTGCTGGTTTTGTGACTGCTTCAACGCTATGTTCCTCTGGCTCGGGTCACAAAGGCTCAACATTGCGACTCCTTCCCCTTCCTCATCGAACCATGTTGTCACTATAAAATCAAAAAAATGATATTGTTTAATAAAATAAATCGGGCTAACCCTAGCTTATCTGATATCCCAAACATCCCAAGGAATGTCGACAAGTACTCTGATCGAGGTCGAAATCATCTGACCATTAAGGACGTTAACTTAACGATCCGAGACTTAACTTCAAAACTAAAGACTATTGACATCCAGACTCGACTCCTAAGGCTCATGAACTTTTTGAAAATGGAAATAGCACTTTTGAAAATGTAAAACCAAGCTCTGATACCATTGTAACACCCCAGACCACCCACCCACAGATATTATCCGCTTTGGGCCCAGCTCGCATGGTTTTGTTTTTTCATAGGACTTTGTCAATTTTTAGGAAACTGGGGCTAAAAGATGGGAAGCCAACGTCTATGCATATTCAGTCAGCAGATCAATTGATAAAGAAACCATTTGTCCTGGTGGAGGATGTACTTGTAAAAGTGGACAAGTTTATCATTCCTATGGATTTTTTGGTGCTAGATTTTAAAGAGGATCGAAATTGTCCGCTAATCCTTAGTTTACCATATTTGACTGCCGAAAGAGCTTTGGTAGATTTCCATGAAGACAACCTCATCCTTCAGATTGGAGATGAACAAGGGAAATTCAACATGAATAAGGTATTAAAGAATCCAAAAGGAGGGTAGCTCATTCATAAGAATTGATGAAGTCGAATCTTTAAAGAAGCGAGAGAAAGAAGAACAGATGGCAGTGGGGATTGAGTTTGAAGAATATAAGTCTTTGTTCAAGAAGCTAAAGAAGAAGAGAACGAAGAACAGAGGATAAAAAACATAGAGGTAGAACAAGATATGAAAGTCTCTATTCATGAAGTGAAAGAAGAAGAGGAGACAGGGGTGACTAAGGAAGAACAAGAACAACTTACCCTCTTACAGGACAAACTATTGGATTCAATAGAAAATTCAAGGATTTTTGTTATTCCCTATTTTATTGACAGTGTGTTAGTACAAAGGTCATTACTGAACTTAATTGATTTTATTAATTTTATCAATATTGTCCTTTTAATTATCTTGTAATTTTTAGCTTACTTATTGTAACATCCTGTCCCCATATTAAGGGTTAGGACTCGAAATTTCAATACATGTGAGCGTAAAGAGAAATTAAGACAATGCATTTTCTTGCTCATACATCATGTTAGCATATATGCACATAAATACGAAACGTTTTTGCATAAAAAGTAGTACATGCATTCATTGACAACTTTCAGGTATAAATGATATTAAATGTGATTTTATTGAAAATGAGGAGTAGAAGGAGTAGAAAGAGTGATCTTGGTATGAGTTGTGATAAGGAAAGATTTAGAAACAAGATTGGTAGTGATCTGGAAAATGTTCACTGAGTGTGCTTCAGTCTATTAGCCATAACTTTTTCTCTAGTTATCCAAGTGAAATGATTCTTAATTTGGAATAAACTAGAAACGTATGGATACATTTCTTATGAAGACATCGAATTTCAATTCTGCCTCTAAGAATTTCGAAAGTTGTCATGAAGTTAAGAATTTGGTACAGTACATTGGTGTATGGATGGAAAATTCGTCTTTGGACTTTAGGGGTAAATGTGGGATTGATAAAAATAGATTTTCGCAAAGTTGCCTTTTGGAAAGTTGTAGATCTTTCTTTTATCTTTCCAAAGGTATATAGTATGAAAATTTTGGACATTGGAGTCAGAAGTTATGATCCTTATAAGTGGATATGTTCTAGAGAGAAAAGTAAGACCCAAAAGTGAAGACGCAAAAGTGAAGACGCAAAAGTGAGACGCAAAAGTGAGATGCAAAAGTGAGACAGAAAAATGAGATGGAAGGAAATGAGACGATAGAAGTAAGACGATGAAAGTAAGACGATGAAAGTAAGACGATGGAAGTAAGATGATGGAAGTAAGACGATACAAAAGTAAGACGAAACAAAAGTGAGACGATACAAAAGTCAGGAGATAGAATTGGTCTTTGAGGTCTTCATAAAAGTTATAGATCTCAAAGTCCTCTTTCCAATGGTCCAAAAACGAGATCAATCAGACATGTCTTGTAAAAGTCATGGAAATCACGCCAAAATAGGTTCGTTTTGATTGAGGTCATAAACATGGTTGCTTCTTTTGGCCATAACTTCTTCTCTAGACCTCCAAATGACTTGATTCTTAAACCATTAGTTTCGAAAGACATTGATATAAATCTCCACCAAGAATCATAGCTATCTAAATTGAATGGAGAAATATTGAGTGAACAGAGTGGGACGGGTGCAGTGAGTGTGTTCTTAAGTAATATGAATTGGTGTTATTCCACTGAACATACTTCAGTATTTTGATGATTTCGGGATCAGTAGAACTCCAAATGAGATGATTTTTTATTTGTGGTAAACTAAAGACATGAAGCTACAAATGGTGTGAAGAAATTGGAATCTAATTCAGTCTCTAAGATGTTTAAAATTCAGATGAAAGTTGTGCATAGTATACTGTTTTGGACAAGAGCAATCCAAAAATGTTTGAAGTATATCTTTTGAATCACTAAACCAAAAGGAATCATTTTGGTGGCATTAGAAACTTAAGACAACGACGGACATTTTTTTGGAAGAAAGTGTTATGTTAGATTGTTCAAGGGCACTATTGGCAAGACACTTAAATATTAAAGACATAAGGCATAAATGGAATGGCAAATTTGACAATTCTCAATCATTAAGAGCATAATTGGAAGAAGAAGTGTTGTCTTGCTTATAAAAGGAGAAGAAAAACGTGAATGAGAAGATTCTAGAGAAGCAAATGTAAGTGTAAGTCGACTTGTACACTTCGGTAAGTCGACTTACACGTATTCAGTACCGATAAGTCGACTTGTACATT
>JANIPN010467509.1:0-12923 GCA_027478595.1 Erythroxylum anguifugum
ACGCGGAGCATGGAAATTTGGGGGGTGTGGGTGGGATGGAGATGGGGGGGGGGAGGGCTTGGAGGTGCCAATTCCCGGGTGACCCGGGAAGCCACAACGCCGCAGGAAGCTGATGGTGTGCTTGCTCGAACCTTCAATCCGCATTTCGCAGTAGCTGCTGAGCTTATTGTAATCGATCATCTCTCATTTTCCGTCTTCGTCTTCTCTTTTTGGCTGCTGTGCAGTGTCAACCTTGTTTCGGGTTTTTATCACGGGTAGTCCTAGAACCTTCATTTGCTGCCATCTAACCCTTCTATCCCCGCCGGTTGACACAGATCACCAACTGGTACCTCGTCCCCTTTTCTCTGCCAGCACTGCCCCTGCCTGTCGCTATCGCCGTCCGCAGAGCACTTCGACCGACTGCATGAACTTCTGCGACTCTTGAACTCTATATTGTTGCTTCATATACATAGACAGTCTGATCTGGCAGGACCCATCGTTCTACGTCAGCGTTACGGAATTCGTCATTGCAAACAGCGAAGAGCAGACACCCCTGACCCGAACCGCTCCAGAACAAACAATCGCTCTATAATTACACCATCGCCATGCTCTTTACGCTCTGTTAAACTTTCTTCACACCTTTTAGATGTTTTTGGAGTCAGATGTTGGCCTCCGCAAAGGCAGTAATATGGCGTATGTCGCCACCGCCAAAGTAACAGCGCCGGGGCCTAATCTGTTGCCGGATGATTCTTCTTTCAAGGAGAATAGCACTCCTGTAAATGGGGCACAGAAAGAGGAGGGCAAGAAGAGTGGAGGCTTCTTTCGTTCTGCAAGCCACACGAGCCTTTCGAAACAAGAAAATGAAGCAGACAATGCCCATTCGGAAGGCGGCTTCAAACGGGTGCTTTCGGAGCACAATCTACAACGTTCCCAGAGCGATGCGAAAGACAAAACTACTACATCTACGCTAGAAGGGGTCAAGAAATCGCTAAGAAGGCACTCCATCAAGCTCAAGAAGGAACCAAAGATTGCACCGCTGTCTACAACGGAGAACGGGGAGATCAAGGCCCTGCCCAAGGCATACGTCAAGAACGGTAAACCGGCACAGGAGCCGCAGCATAGCCTGTCGGTACCCTCGCCGGCAGCAAGGAAGCGGAGTACATGGATACTAGGAGCATCACGCTCGCCGTCGCCTAGCAATAGGAAAGCTTTGGAGAAGGGTGGTACAAAGGTGCCGGAGAAGGTCGCTGTCAAACGCGGCTCGAATGAGGACTACGCGGCTCATTTGGAAGACCCCCCGAGATCTCCCATGAGCCCGAGACAGATTCCAGTACCGCGAGACAAGTCTCCTGCTCCAAAATCAAAGAGACCGCTGAGTGCCGTTTTTGGTCGAAGTCGGAGCGCAATAGCTGAATCTCAGTCTAAAGCGCCGCCTCTACCGAAGTCTTTCTCTACCGACCGCTTGCCTACTGGGTATCAAGGACAAGACGAACTACCGGAATTGCCTAAGTCGCTGAGTAAAGACCAGTTTCGGAGCACAGGAGTTGACACTCCACGCAAAAAAGACGAGCTGTGGTCTAATTTTAGAGCTTTAGATGCCGATTTCCATAAGTGAGTATCGAACAACTGACTGCTTGTACGGGACTAGCTAATATACGCAGATTCGCTTCCAAAACCGGTCACTTGAAGAGCGGTGTGGTCAGGTCAGCGTTGCTCCCATTCTTACGGCAATTCGCAGAACATTCGTCAAATATGAGCATTCGAGCAGAGGACCTTGATAGACGGGCCAATATCTTGAACAAGTGGTGGACTGGCCTCCTCGAAATGCTAAATGGGCGGAATGGCCAGTCAATATCTGGAAATGATAGGCCTGCAGTGCTAGAAGGGCTTTCGTCGATCATGTCTCGCCCAGAATGGCAACTTACCCTGGCCCAAGTGTCTGGAAAACCTGACAAGAAGAGCTCTCTGGTATCTAAGTCTACAACATCATTAGGATCCGACATGTCAGACTTTTTAGCCGAATCTGTCATTCACAACGTTCGAAACATCTTTGTTCAGAATCTCCTCTCTCAGATGGCATTTGTTGTCGATCGCATGTCACAACGAACAGTCCCGGCTAGTGTTGTAGCATTTTGCGGAAAAGCCTGTGCATATGCCTTTTTCCATTGTCCGGGCGTTGCAGAGGTGCTGATTCGGCTATGGTCTATATCTTCCGATACGCTTCGGCGGGTCCTTGACGAATACGGCATTCCTCGGAATTTCAATCTATCAGATACCGGCGAAATTATCTGCCAGCACTATCCACACCATCTACGAAACCTCTATTTCTCGTCTGTGCCGAAAACTATGAGATCCTTGCGAAACAGGCCTCCTTTACCCATGAACGTTTCATCTATACCCTGGAATGGACCGTGGATAAATAGGTGGTCCGGAAGAGATTCCGATCTCTTCTTTTGCTTCGTGAAGCATTTCCATGTGCTGACTTCGGAAGTTCTACCAGAGGACCTTACCGTTGAGGAGCAGCTTTCTGCACCTTCCAGCTTGCTGGTGAAAGCGCAATTACTTTCGGTCATGGATGCTACAGTTCATCGTAGCAACCAGGGTATGATAATGGATACTCAGGTCGAGAGTATAGCGGTCACTTTTGATGATTTACTTGGCGCAGATGCGTCTGCTATGTCACTAACCCCGCGGGCGCCAAACGCTGTGCGGTCGATGGCGGAGAACAGGCTTGTGATGCTGCTGCGAGAATTTCTGTCTGACTCACCAACTGTGAAGCAATCGGCTAGGAAATCGTTTGCTAGTTTGTTCGATATTCTCCTGAAGGCCGCTGCCAAGCGCGTTTCTGTCTACGACCATGACGCTTGTTTTACACTGTGCGATCTCCTGGAAGAGTGTATCGCAATTTTGTCCAGGTACCACCGGAACCCGATTGATTCAGGGCAGTTCTTGGATTTTGATTTTTGGTTTAAGGTGCTGAAGGAGATGGGTGAAAGTAACAATAGCATGACGGAGGTGCGCTTATTTGCGTTTGTGTATAGGTTTTGGGGGTTCGTTTGCAAAAATGACGACCGTAAACGAGAGCTGTGTCTAAACTGGTTTCTACGGGAAGACTACACCATGCGACAGTTTAATCATTGGTGCCCAATGGTTAGGACATACTATATGCGGGTCCTGTGCTGGAAGATGCTGAGGTTTGATGGGGAGGGGAGTGATGTCGATCTGTAAGTTTGTTCCTTTCAGCATTCGTTGAGATCGTGTTTGATTTCATTTCATTTCGTTTGCATAAGAGAAGAGTCATAAGAGTCATGTTTGCTGACCAGTGGCTCCACATCCAGTGAAATATTTAAGGCCGCATCTACACGGCTGCGAACTATCTGGTCTCACTTCCTCTTCCATCAACAGGAAGCCCACACGAACGGCAAAGTGCCTATCTCTACCGCACCTTCTAACCCAGCCCCAGGCCGACGCATGCTCATCATCCGCGATGACAGCGCGCCTGCACCTACCGGCACCTTCCACTCATTCGACAGTCTTCTCTCGCCCACATCGCCATCGTCACCAGGTCTCCCCGTCCAGCACGTCAATCCCGTAGAATCACTCAAGAACCTCACGGCCGCAACATCCCAGCGGTCTACCAGCCCAAGCAAGAAACGCTGGCCCACCCTCCGCAACATCAACCCCTTCAGCTCCTCGTCATCTCAGGACCCCAAATCCCCGCCACCGGATCCAGCCCCAGAAATCCCAGCCTCACCCTCCCCACCGCCCATCCGCACCCGTCCCCCCGCCCTTGACACAGCCGCCGTCAAGGCCGCCGCCTCGGCGCACGCGGCCGCAAACTCACACTCGCACCCGCACTCCCACGCGCACCCGACCTCGACTTCCTACCGCCTCACCCCGCTGTCTCACAGCTTCAAGTTCTCGCTCGAGTGGGCGGATCGCGGCGTTATACCTCGTGACCGCAAGCTCTCGCCCCCAAGGCTGCCGCAGCCTGCGCAGCTGCACCTCCAGGCCAACACCCCGGATCCGGGTCTCCCAGGCCCCAAGAAACCTATGGGTGCTGAGTGGAGCTGGAGCAAGTACTGCGGGCGTGCACTTGCTGAGTGGGGGCTTGTCGTGCAGGAGTATCAGGGGTTTGTGGAGAGGAGGTTGAGCGAGGGGGTCAAGGGTGTGGGGGGTGTTGAGGTGCCGAGTTTGGGGGTGGAGAGTTTGAGGAAGTTGTAGTGGTAGTAGTAGTGGTGTTGGAGGTGGTTGTTTGCTGTTTTGGTTGAGGTTGGAGATGTTGCTGTGTTGATAGCGGTGATGCTGAATATATGGGTTGTGTGGAGGTTGTGGTATAGCGGGTGGTATAGGACTGATATAGATCGAGGTATGCTGAAATGTCGGGATGAGCGAGGCGACATCCAGCGATGCAATTTTTTGGAAGGCTGAGTTGGCGGTGCGAACCATTTATAGATCTCATATATTCTTCCCTAGTATATACTGGCAAGTGTTGTTTGGCGTTGGCTGATTTTTGAGGTGGGCGGTTCGGTTTTCCGGTTTAAGGTTGGTGGTTTGTCTACATTTTACCGATTTTTTCCTTGGAAAGTCAAAAAGGGCCATTATGGCTTTCTAGCTCTACCGACAGAGCTTCTTATCGCTATAGCTCATGGCTGATGTGGACTTGATCTAGATGTTCCATTTTTTTTTGGTGAGAATAACATTGGCTTGCTTGGTTGCATGATTGCTGCACACGAAATCGACGACTGGGTGAGCGGGAGCATGTTTATAGAGGTTGCTATTCGTTTAAAAATTTTGTATTCTGTCGATGCCTGCTGGCTTGTTTTGATTGAGTATGTGAGTGATTTATGATCTTTTGCGTTTGAAATGATGTTTGTTGGCTTTGTGGCTTTTACTACGTGACTGCTTTACTACTAGTCCGTTCTTGGCATCGATCGCGCCGGAGGGCGGTTAGATATTGGGCTTGTGGGCTTCGACTGGTATCTGAAATGGGGCTTGAAGCCTGAATTGCCGGGACCGCTATTGAAAAATTGAATTTGGTATGTCGTATACCCCCTTGTTCAAATGATGTGCAACAGCGGTATAAATGATTTCCACAGCCCCATCAAACCTGCCTTAACAAGCAAGAACCCATCTGTGAAGTATTGATCGAAAGGTTTCTTTCTCCAGGGGGACAATCCAAAGCAACATCGAAATTTGCATCGCTGCATACTATCGCCGGTCCAGTTTAAGATGATATCGCCACAAACCGCCCGAGCAAAGATTTAAGACACGTTGGACTCCACATCGACCTACCATTCTACGCTTTACCTTCTGAATGTACAAGACACCGCAAAGATGCAAGAATTCTGAAACCCAAACAAAGCTTCGAAGCAACGAAACACGATACAAAAACCAATCATAAAAAGAACAGGAGCGACAAGGGTTCGGATATGGAATCTCTTAAAATTAGGGAATTCAAATTACACCCGCGAAGACGATCAGAGCTCCGACGACGAAGACGATCAGACTTTTCATCACAAATTGTCCTTGCCGGGGGAATCAAACGATACAGAGCCTCTGTATATTAGCTCAATCAAAAGGCATGAAATGGTGGAAACAAACGCCAAAACCGCCCTGGACTTGGTAAATGGCCGCTTCGAAGCTCTTCAAGAAAGATCGAGTTGAATGAGTTTAAAACCAAGGTCTTGGACTTTGGCAGGAGTTTTAAGTTGAATATAGGCCACCTAACGGCGAAAATGACCAAAAAAACTAAAGTTCAGTGCCAAGCAAGAAGACATTGGCAAGTTAATCACTTCGATGGAATTTCTTTCCGCGAAAGTGGTAAAGAAACTAATGAAATGAAAAGCAAAATAAGTCAATTAGCAGAGTTACTTTGCGTTCAAGTTGGAGCAGCTACAAGGACAGCCACCGCCGCCTGCCATCACTTAAAGGAGGTGATACCCAAGATAAGGAAGAATAAGATCCCGAGTTCTATGAGGACCATGAGGTTTGGATGGTGGGAGAGGCAGGGCATTTCACCTTCAATCATCAGAGCGGGGCATTTTTTCGAGCTCCCGGAATTTTTTGACCAAGAGAAAGAAACCTTACGGATTCTAAAAACTTAAAACCTTCGACATGTCTCATTCGGAATTTAACACTAGTGCAGACACTGCTTGATTTTACAACCGACGGCGTCGTCAGGCGAAAAAGAGTTAATATAGGACCACCCTTTTATACTCTGGATGGCTACGTAGGTACCATTAGAAGGGGAAAGGGAAGTGGATACGTTATAGTTGGCAAGTGTTGTTTAAGCCCTGCATCATTACAATAATAATAACACCCGCATCACGGAGTAAAGCTGCTTCTCAGAAAAATGCAGACCTTGAGTCTGCGGGAAATACATGTAAGTCTTTTATCCCTTACGTTACAATCTTTAAATAACATAAATTGTAAAGGCAGTGCTGATGAAGCATATGAAGTTACGGATTCTCTCCGAGCGTACGAACTAGCATACCCCGAGAAAGGCATTTACGCCGCAGGTCATATCAGCTGTTTCATTGGCCCAGAGTGCGTTTCTGGGACGTGCAGTGTTGCAACCTACTCAGAAACCCCGGTAAGATGGGGCCTGGCTTCCAGATTCCTCGGATTCCGAGGCTTCATATCCTGAATCTTCATCGTCAGGATCTGACCAAATTGTCGATGCAAAGCACCATGACATGGCAATACCTCGCATCAACCATGCTTATCTCAAGAGCCATGGCCCCTGTCAAGGTATTTATACCTACGATTGGGGCTCAGGCAGTGTCAACTACTGTCGACATTATCGGGCCTAGCTTCTGTATAACAGGGTAGGCCTCCTGGGGGGGTCGACCCAGCAGCCTTTTTTACAAATCATAACCCGCGTTGCCGAGAGCTACCTTACGTCCACAAGCTGGTTTTCCTGTGAGCGAGGAAGAATTACCGTGGATTTGAAATATGCAGTTGGTTCATAGGTTGGCATAGTTCAAATCCGGCTCGTGGACGGCCCACGGTTTAAAATATGTTTAGATTCAAGATGCGTGATGACACTGGTCGACAGAACCTTTCTGAATAAGGTATCCAAGAAGTTCTCGATCACTCGATGGACACCCCCATTCGAAATAAAAAAGTACACGGCATGGTGTCAACGGACGAATATGCGTCAGTGGACATATACTTTCCAGGCTTCAACAAACGAACGGCAAACAGATGGGCCGCCCAGCAGGCACTCCTACCAACATAAATGCCTTCAACAAGCCATGGGCGAAAAGTACGACACCTTCTTTCAACGACTTTCCGCCTGCGAATGAACCTACCGCTGGCAATGGTCCGGATGCTGGCGCAATTCAGGCTGGTGACCATGATATTCCGGGCCCCAATCCACCACCGAGCTTCTCGCTTGAAGGAGCTGGCTCACGACGAGACTAAGAAAAGAGGGGAAGAGACATATTCAGCTGACAAAGCAGGTAGCAATAGAAAAACGAATTAAAAGCTACAGAGAACTCCGAGAAGGCACAATGCTAAAGCCTTCGAGCCTATTCCAAGAACTAGACACGGCGGCGTGTGTGATAGATTCCCAAAAGCCCAACAAGCGCAAAGAAGGAATATTATGTGTTCGATGCTGCAGGCGAATGTGGGCACTAATAAGGAGAATGATGCCTGAGCAGCTCACGCTTTCGTACTTTTTACCAAAAGTACGTAAACTTTTCAACACACCATAAATTATGCTTACGATACTTCGATTTTTGGTATCCGTTAAAGCTTGTGATACAAGGGTACGCAACGGAATCTGGGCATCGGGCATGACACAAACTACTTTCATAACTCACAGATATCTGATAAACTGCCCCAGCCGGCGACTTCACCACTGTATTTGCTACTGGGATTCAAGGATGAAGCACGTGTTCGCGCAGATACTGAAGGCGAAGAAAAACGGGACCGCACCAACGACTCGATTAACCACGTCCGATGGATGGGGTTATAATATTTTCCACCACCGCAGCTGCACTCTATCCTTGTTATCTCTTCTATTATCCTGCCCCCCTTAAACTCCGCCTTGAGCACGCATTTGCAGCTCCATTTAAGTTTCCAAAATGAGTACAAAGAGCATGAGAGGGCTACAGGGTGGCCGGTTTCAATAAAAACCTGGCGCAGTCGAAAGCAGAAGTCAAACATATAAACTCCGGCATAGAAAGACAGTTACGAATAAGAGTATTCAATCCAAAGGCTCTAGTGATAGACAAGGCAAAGCTACGATCATGTCCGCACCACAGGCCGCTGGATATATAGACGCATAGTATGACATGGATCCGACAGATTATTTCCCCTATTACAACCTGCAAGTACAGGACAATAACCAAGCTGATGCTCTAAATAATGCTACGAGCTTCAACAATTGAACCATAAATACAAAGCGATACTTCAATGATACGGAGAGCGTTGAAAGACCCGGATCTTTCCACAACTAGCAATAGCTGGCAGGCACTTGGGTATTATCCAGCTCCAGCGCGTAACAGGGTAAATAGTTGTCATTGACGGTAAGATATTTATTGTAATCGGTAAAGAAGTCCCGGGCTTCAGGCCGCAGTTCCTAGAACTCAAGAATACCGTTCTGCAAGCGGACACCTACCTCGCCATCCATTATAACCAGGTATCCCACCTGGTGAAGACATCGGCGGAAAACGAAGACGAGGTCTACACCCGCGAGGGTCGCCTCAATTAAGGTATACTACAGCGCCTAGCCCACGCGTCCTATAACGCCCGCCTCCCCGCCTTTACGGCAAGGGTGGCCAGCAAAGCAACGTGCTCGAGGTCTTGACGGCGTTTCCTCTGCGAGAGTCCATGGATTTTTGGTAAAGGTGCTTCTTTCGACTTATATGGACTATATCCCGATGAAACCAACAGAATTAAAAGTTCGCGATATTCTCAAAGATACAGCTGCTCAGGCTCTTTTCTACCGTCCCATAAAGCAACGATCCTCACGTCAGCGTCCTAAGCAAAAGATATCAAACAAACTGGAGCCAAGAGCCCTACTGAAACGCCGCAACTGACCAGCTGATCATCGATTTCTTGTTTCGCGCCGCTGATCAAGCCCAGGCGCAAATTCCCCAGGTTCTTCCGGACTTAGTGAACTCGTGGAGCCGGCTGGCTCCTGCGGCATGACCTGGGCCTTCGGATGCATACCTGCGAACAGGACATCCGAAACCTCTCCTTGAAACTTGACAAGGAGTTCGATCGCCTCCACAGGGATGTGGATAGTAAAGCAACAATCATCTTCCAGAGACTGGACAGGCAGTCAAAGATGATCGATCGACTCGACAAGGAAATAAAGAGTATCTACGAAAGGATGGATGAGTAAAAGGGCACCAATCAAGAGATCCAAGAAGGTCTAAAGAGCTTGATGGAAATGGCACGTGAACAAAGCTCAGCTATGACACGCTATAAGAGACCTTGTGCCTTATTTGCGGAGTGGGAGACGAACCTTACGCCAGCGACAGGGCCAACTTTTGTGACACTTGGGACATGATGCTAGGGAAGGGATTTTTGAGATATGACAGAAATTAGTGTAATGAAGAAGCAGAAATAAGTAGTTGACTACATGCTGCTAAGGCTGCTACCAAACAGCAACTCTGACTATGCCGGAGCTTCGACAGCTCTACCCCCTACCGCAGGTCCCGGAAGGGGGGATACCCTTGGGTACACCTCTATCCGAAGACGAGTTGAACGGTGATACCCTAATACTGAAGACTGCGATGAATCATCTCAATCAAAATGAGGCAGAGGTGTTCTGACCTAAACCACCCTCTAGATGGGAGAAGGCTAACAGCGCCAAAACCTGGCCCTGAGGTCGATACAAGTGAAACAAACCTTCTAAACACCGAAACAGACGATCTTGTAACTATAGATTCCTCGTGGAAATCTTTCTACGACCACCTGAGTAAATGTCCACCGGACATTTTGGAATTCGAAGAAAGCCCGAACACGGATCTTTTTCCGACAGAATGGACGATCAGTTCAAAAATAGAGCTTTTTAAAGCTAGGACGAAATATGTCCAACTCATCAAACAGCTCATTGAAAACAACCCGGACAACTTCAACTACTGGTGCCCAGTAGTCTTGGTGATGCAGGGTTTCTAAAGCTTAATGAAGAAATTTTCAATATGGAGATGCTAAAGTCTTATGCCGAAGATTTAGTGATCGCTACAAAGGGGCAGAATGAAGCTCCACCGCACCCACCCTGATGTATCCCCGCCACCTAGGCAACACGTACGGGACCCAGTCTTTTGGGCTTTGAGAACATGTCACATATACGCATTCACAGGATTTACAGGGTTGTTCAGGGTCCGATTAGAGGAAAGGGAGGCTAAACGCTTAGGACAGATGGAAGACGAGCTGGCCCAATAAGCCGAGGGAAGGAGATAGCTTACGGGAAGGAGATAGCTTACGGGAAGGAGATAGTTCATGAGGAGGAGATAATGTTAGGCCCCAAGGTTCAAAGCACAAGCAAATTTGGCACGCGTGCAAGATGACACTAAACTAAAAAACGGGATCGCCGACTGGACCTATCTGGGCTCGCAAGTGGTAGTGACGGCCATAGACAAGCACCTATAAGACTTCAACGCTTAGTGCCAATTTCTCACCGAGCAAGTCGATATTTATTCCGGTTGAAGTCTACGACCGAGTCCCGACCAGTGCAATAAGGGAGGTCTCGCCCGACGAATCTAGCATCGCAAGCTGGATCGTGGGCAGCGAATCTGGTGGGCCTATTCTGGCTGCGTTTCTTGTCCTGCCACTTTTTCTTTAACTATTGGCATTAGGCTAATTTTCTACTCAATGAATTTGCATGCCATATGTCGCTTCTATTAAAACACATTTTAATAGGGACCACGCCGAAGAAATGCTTGCCGCGACTCCTTCGTATCAAGCGCCTAACGAAAAATACACTGTCGGCATTTGTTACCAAAAATTATGGGGCGGATTACCGACTTTGTTCGAAGTGGTCGATCCCTCCACCCCCCTCTTCCGCCGAACATGTTGATCATTTGGCGGAAGATATGGCACAGTTATGAAAGCAGAATCGCTGAATGATGCACCTACGTGGGGGATTCGCCAGTTTCTCCGAGACGATAATTACCCCGGGATACGATGGTATTTGGAGTGAGTCTGGTACTGAGTGTCAGAGATGAGTGAACTTGACAGGGCGTCAAATCGTTAAGCTCTAGAGTTGAGCTTCATTTAGGCAGGCTACACCATAGTACTCGTACATGGATTCCTCAATCTTCATTTACAACCGGATCTCAACCCTGACCAATACATGTGGAAAACGATAAAACAACGCATCAAAAAAGAAATGTCCACTGATCACATGCCTCGAGAATATACGGAGCATCAATTGGTGCGAGTGGGAGCGATTGGAGCAGGGTTATCGTCATAGGAAGCGGACAGATAGTTCCTTCCTCATCATCAATACTAAATCCAATTTGATCACCCACCTGACATATCTTGCTCTGCGCCTTGCTCTTGACATAAATCAATGCCGGAGCGGATGCGGGATGTGATACGAAGACGGGGATTTGCTACAAACCGAAGTCGATTTCGCTACGAACGCAGCAGAAAGGCTGCAGCAACATTCAGATCACGTGTTGTCCAACTACATAATGAATTTGGCAGAGGCCACTTCGGTGGCATATTTAACCGGCAAGTATCTATAGAATCAGGTGGGCTGTCGTTTTACCTCTTTATCATGCAAACCAGTGTGTACCAGGGTAGGGGATTACGGGGTTCAAATTGCATGTAAATACACTTCAAAAGATAGCCAATACAACTTCAATTTATTCAATTAGGGGATCTATTTAAACTATCTTTGTATTGCTTCAAATTGGTAGGCCATCCAAGTGTTAAAGCTGCGAAGCCGCTAGTCGGCCATTACTTTTGTCCACCACTTGTACAATACCTTCCTTCTCCATCATCAGTCTTTAATATAATTGGGTCTTTAACCTCACCTATCTTGCCTTGCTCTTTGATTTAACGCAAAACTTCGTGCCCAAAGGATAAACAATGAACAAACTGAATATGAATGATTCACTGTAAAAGCTTTACCTGTATGCTCTGTGTGCTAGAAATATCCGCCAATATGCCACGAAGACATAAAATTCGTGATTATCCTGTAGCTACTCATGTACCTTGGCGGCGACCTAGAAGACCAACTATCCAAAAGAAGCAGCAACAAGCACTATCAAAGTAGAACGGGCAAAAGCTCCGATCCAAGCTTCGTAATGTTCCGTATATCCAACTATATCCTCTCCAAAGCACTTCCATCTCCCACTTGCCGAATGCAACCATAAACACCAAGCACCAAACAAAAACCTAAACACCATAAACACCCCCATTACTCATCTATTCATCCATCAAGCCTTCTTCTCCCCCCCTCTGCTCCCTCCTCATACCCCTCCTCTCTTCCTATACCTGCCCTGTCCCGTCCCTCTCCCCCTCCCCCTCCTAACCCACCCCCTCCTCACCCTAAGCGGCAGCAGCGCATACGGTAGATACGGCGCGGCGCGCGCGAGCGTGAGCGCGTCCTGGAGCAGCACGAACAGCGGCGACGCGTTACGCGCCGTGTCCGTCGCTAGGCACTGCGCCGTGGCGCTGGGCGGCGGCCCGCCGTCGCCCGAGCCGGACAGCCCCGCCTTCGCGGTGAGCCACGCCCGGACGGTCGCGGACTACCGCGACGAGGCGGCGCTGGGTGCCGCGGCGGACGCGCTCGGGCGTCTCGACATCGTCGTGAACAACGCGGGCGTCATCACGCGCGGCCCCGTCACCGAGACGTCCGACGCCGACTGGTCGTTGTCGCGCGGCGTCAACGTCGAGGCACCGTTTCGCATCAGCCGCGCGGCCATCCCGCTTCTCGCCGCGAACGGCGGCGGCGCGATCGTCAACGTCGCATC